>JAANDG010000177.1:0-248352 GCA_036852015.1 Pelodera strongyloides
AAAATGTTAAAAAAAAAGTTACAGCCATTCTGCGTTACAGCCATTCGGCGTTATTTAAAATCATAAATATTAATTCAGATTGTCTGTCATCCTAAATCTATATGTAGTCATGACTGCCGTGTTAACAGGCAAAACCGGTGCTAATGTTATTAAAATTGTATCATTATAATAGCAGTGATAGAACGTTTAGTGCATTTCTCCTTTACAGCATGCGAGAATGACCAACAAACACATCGTTGAAAAAGTGCCAGACAGATGGTTGTAACAACGAATTATATCTTTCAAACAGTGGCCCATATTTTTGGACAAGTGAAATTAATAACTGAAACAGCATTGTTTCATTCGACCGCGAAAATTCAAGTGGGAACCGTTGGCCATTCTACTACAAAAAAAAGAAAAGAAAAGAATGATGGATTCTGAATTCTTCAATGAGTGCTGTTTGAATAAACATGGGGTCTAGTTTCAGAAGCAAACACGAGTTAATCCTGATTTTTCGCTATATTATTCAAGTAGGCATTCACATCAAAAAAGGCAATCATATTAAATGCCACGAAAAACCAACTGGCATACTTGAAGTGGAATGGAACAATTATATTTAGTTTCAGATAAGGACTAGTATACATTTGGTAGCAGTCAGGTATCAGACAGTGTGGTAACAAAGGATTTTTTTTGTCGCAAAATAGAGTTGCGTGGAGTGATAAAATTGCTTATCGATAAATTTGCGTTCCTTTAAAACGTACACAATTTTTTCTTCAAAATAACAATCTAAACAGAATGTGTGTGTCAGCTAAGATTCATATAACGGAAAAAATCTACAAAGTAAAATAATAACTATATAATCGAGCATAAAATAACGATTCCAATCGACTAAAATAGCTTCAGTTCATGCAAATTATTAACAACCACAAACCTGGTGCACATTCTTTTTAGAGTTGATTCTACAAAATGTTCATACAACAAAACTTTGCTCCCGGTGAGGATCGAACTCACGACCTTCAGATTATGAGACTGACGCGCTGCCTACTGCGCTACGGAAGCATGCGAGCCACTTTCGAGACGTTGTATAGGACCGAAGAAAGCCAGTCGAAATACAGAACAACTCTTATGTATTGTTTATAGGGGAGGAGATGCGTTGCTTTCAAAGAATAAAGTGTTGACCAAAAACTTGAAAGTAAGTACACTGCGGGAAATTGATTTTCTTGCCTCATCAGCGAAGGGCCCAAGCCCAAGAAACTGCAGAGATGTGCTAAATATAAGTGCATCTTTTGCATAGTACATGTTTTGTAAAATCATGATACACGGGAATAACATGAATTGAAATGTGTAGCGCAATTGCTAGTCTAGTGGGCGAATGTCTAGCCACAGAAGAGCATGATGCCAGTAAACAAGAGCCAGTGACAACAAATCTATCAACAAACGGCAGCAGCAAAAACTTTGTTCAACCGAGAAGTAAACAGACACATTAAGCTTCGTCAGTAGAAATGTCTTGCTTGTTGAAATGAAAATATTATGTAATCCAGTATGTGCTCAAGCAAGGTAAAATGTATAAAAAGCTTTATTAAATCATCCAAACTGAGAACGGCAATGGGACTAAAAAAATTTCAAACAATAACTATACTTTTATTAGTGAATAAGAGAAACGTGTGCATCAAATGTTGTGGAAAGAAGGTCATCCGGTGACTCCGTCTTCCAAGCAGATAACATTTAGAAGCAAAACGTGCACGACATCAATATTGTAACTTGAATAAATCACAAACTCAATAATTTTTCGACGCGCATTATTTATTTAACCATGCAGGGCCGATGCAGAAAGAAAAAAACAAGCACAATTCATAAGTGTACTATATTAGTGAAAAACATTTAGGTTTCGCTTTTAAAATAGATAAATATGTACATAAATGCAATTTTTACTCTATGTTACACAATAATGAATGAAAATAAAACGTCGAATAATCTTTAAAAAAAAAAGAGACAAACAAATTTCGAGCCCAGCTACAAAACTAAACCCATAACCAAATTGACACATAAGCAACGAACCAAATTTGCGGAAAAAATACCACTAGCATGTGTTCATAACACGTCCTAAAAGATCCACTTTATCATAAATGGACAACACGAATATTAAGAATAAGCAGGAATCAATACATCGACGATGAGGTAAAGGCTAATGCACTGTTCGAGGATACTGTTTTAATAAGAGCTAGAAATCTATTGAAAGAAACTCTGGTATTAAAGAATGAAACAAACTGTACAGTGTATTTCTTCGGCTGCCACTTAAGAGTAATACACAAAATGTAGCGGCATATCGTACACAAGCTTTGAAATGTTCGGTATATTTAGAAAGCAGTCTTTTCAGCTGAAGGATTTGGAGAATTGCTTTTTACTTTATACGTTGCCGAAGTGGGAAATCCTACGGAGGAAACCATCTTACTTCGAAATTCGGTTATAGTTGCAGACTTTCCATCAACAGTGACAGTCACCTAAAATGAACATAAGCAAAATGAAATGAGACTGATGTAACGAACGTGAACTAGCAAAACCAGCATGGAACATACCTTTTTGGGATCATCTCTATCAATGAGGTCTGATCGTATAGGAACGTGTTTCCTCTTGCAATCAACATCGCCTCCCCTGGTATTCAGACCTCGAATGGCGGAACCAGATGACCCGCTCTCCGGAGAGTGACGACTCGTAGTAGGCGAATCAACAGATGTTTGGTTTGCACTTCGCCTTCTAAAGGAAAATAGTATAGTAATCGATCAATGTTGTATTGTTAGATGTAACAATGAGAGAGCTAATAAAAACATCGATAGGTTTAATGCACAAAGACCGATGCTCCAAGTTCTGTGTCAGTGTCAAACAAACGTTTTTTTATCAATAAACCTTTAGGGCGCGTTCGGGATTGATTTTCCAAAAGGAAAACATGCAAATTCATCGTTCGGGATGGACATTTTGGAAACATTCTAATGCTTGGAGAAAACAAAAAATACAGTATGAATTAGCATGCAAACCATGCTAATTTGTACTGATTTGCTAATTTGCTAATGCTAATTTGTAATTTGTATTTGTAATTTCCATGCTAATTCATACTGTATTACTTGTTTTCTCCGGGAAATCAATCCTGAACGCGCCCTTATAAAAACTATAATTGTAGGGAAAGATCTTATCTTTAAAACAACTCACTTAGGAATCTTCTGACTGTGTTGCACGACAAAATTCTGTACAACTGTCTGCATCGCCACAACATTTTCGTTTAATTTCGGTTTTCGAGTAGACGTCCCTTTCCTGAAAAAAAGTTCTAAGATAAACCTACGAATAATTAAGAAACTCAAACGTTTGAATATTGTGTAGGGCGTTCGAATTCGGCACATGTGAAACATTGACGGTTTTTATTATGAGTAGGATATACCGATCAAAAAAAATAAACAAACCTAAAAATGCTTATTCGATCCGTCAAAAGCATCTAGAGAAAAGCTTGTGGCAAATGGAACCAAACTTGTCAACGCAATGATGGTGCCACACATAGATTAAACTAATAAGCAGAAATGCGTACGTGAATTCTTGATTACTTCAATATATATATATATATATATTTACCTCGTATCGCACATCTCGCACTTGAATGCTTCGAATCGATTCCTATATGTGCAAACAGTGCATTCCCAGCTTCCGATATCATCCACCTCGTCGTGAGTGGACATCTTAAACAATAATAATCATATGGCAATAGGTTTATGTAACTGACTTGTAATAATAGCACCTTAGAATCAAATATAAACAGTAACAGTCATTTAAGAAAAAATCTCCTTGCGTGTCAGGTTTATTTATGTAAGGAACCGATTTAGTTCTCACCACGAATAAAATTGAACATAAAAATACCTTTCTCTTTCGACCGGGGGACATCAACCGACCGCGTCCTCGGCCAACACTAAATATTAATGCAACGTCCTATTGCATAAGTATTAAAATCTCAAAATATTACATTTTTCATTTCATAAACCGATTACATAGTTCAATATATATCAAAAGCAACACGAAACCGGGAAGAATACACAGAAAGTAAGTGACTCAAACAAGTAAAACATATTGAGAAGGATTTAATGTAGTTAAGGCATAACCATATTACCATTCTGTTTTGCATGCAAACAAAATGTTCGGAAGCTACATAATACATTTTATAAAAAAGTAAGTATAATATGTATATTTGAAAATTGTGAGGGAGACAATGCATTAAGTAGGACACAGCGTCTGCCCTGAGGGACATCGGACATGTGAAGGAATTTGTTGGAACTATGCCAAAACAAGGAGAGAACGCGCAACTACGCGTTGTCATTTGGACACATTGGTAGCTAATGATTTTTTCGTGTCATTGCCACTGATTTGGGACGAAGTAAATCCCCGGGTTAAATAACAAACCCTCTGTGAACTAGTTTTTTGTTTTGTTTTTGAACAATTGTAACAATTTCTTTTTTTTTCTTGTAGTCTCGTGAGGGGACTGGCGTGCAGCACATAAATAGGCAGGATAGGCGATTGGCAAATATTCTTTTTTAGGGTTGATATAACCCGGTACTCTTTAGCTCTTTATCTTTTATCTTTTTTTGCTATTTAATTATTGTTTCGCATCATTTCTTGCGAAATAAAAGTGTACACGCTAACTTACGCTAAATATATTTTTTCGAACTCCGGCAATTGAATGTATGGCATAGTCTCCCTGATTGGAACCTGTACCTCAAATTGTTTATCTTGAGTTTACCTTTTCATAAATTCTCATATATGTTTCACAAGAACCCTGCGGATATTGCCCCATTGTGTCCGAGGGCATGGCTATAGGCAAGCAAAACTGCTCAGGGGTGCGCATTACTTCAAGGCCACCTCGGCTGTCCCCTAGAGCTAAAATTCAAATGTCGTAATTAACCAATTGTAAGCAACCAAAGACGTAAGCATTCCAGCTTAATTAGATACTGATACATGAAAAACGGCAAATAGCCAGAATGGACGTAGTGTGAATTATACCGTAATATTACACAATCATTCTAAATTACAAGTGGAAGAAGGTATTTTCGGTTGTACAACAAGCAAAACAGCACTGCTGTACTTATGCTGTTTGTCATTCCCGTATGTCTCAAGCCGATATAGGATATTGCATGCGTAAATTTCAGCGCTTTTCCTTCCCTAAAGTGGCTGCATGGAAAACTCCGACTAATTTTCATTGGATCTTGTTCAGAAGTCGATGTCCACGGAGAATGCTCATACATATATAGAACATGAGGTAGTTCTTGGAAAAGCGACTACTTCGGGTAAAAATTAAGATCTGTTAAAATGAACTCATATGCATAATTTGTGTGCATTAGAATTAAATATATTACAAATTACTATCCAAGCCGCGTTGGCTCATTCGTGCTGCAATGAGCTAAAGGCCACCAGAAAGGTTTGGGCCACGTACAGTTCACTACTTAATTTTGGTGCTTATTCCCTTGTAAAACTTTTACTGTTAGTACAGTCCTAGTACCAAAACACGCTCGGCCAAATGCGGGGTAAATGCCCTTATTTGTCAATGTTAGTCATTAAAAATTCCAACCATAATGCCAACAGAGTTTGTTTCTGCATTGAGTACAAATAAGAGCCAAATGATGGTTCTGAATTGACCCTTGAAGTATATGTACATTCCCGGTAAACAGTGAAGGAAATATTAAAAAAAAATGCCAGGTCTGCTCTGAATATAACGTAGTCTTGTTTAACATGTGTGCTGAAAGGATCTTCGTGTGCGACATCACTCAAATTTACAGAATGGATAAAGAACGTATTAAACAGAATGGATAAAGAACACCTTGTCAGAACACACTGAACTGAAATACCAGCCTCCAACCCAAGAATGTCGTTCTACCTTTGAATGCCTAACCATACATGTGTTTGCATTAACCAATTGTGTACTTCACCACACTGCAAAACAGACAGTAAACAACTATTCTCTTGAAATAAACCCTTGGTTCTTTACGTAACACTCTAGAGCTATGGTAAGATGGGTTTAGTACTTCAGGCTCCCGTGCAGCTCTCGAGCTTTATTTATTTTATTGGATTTTGTTCTTCTTTTGAACAATTCCTTGGTTTCAACCGATTTTCTTTTTACTTTGGACAACTAGGAAAGTAAGTAGATTATTTGTGTCTTGTGATACCAAATGCCTGTATATAAGAAGTAAGCCAACTTGAATGGTATGCCTGGACATATATGGGGCCCGACATGTATAATGTAATAGACTTGTGTAAGACTGTGTTTTGTCTTCAATACGGTGTGATTAAAATGGTAAACTGATAAACAAAAGCCAATCGGTTTATCGTGCTGAATAGGCTACACGGACTGCGAGATCTTTTAAGGGGGAATGCTGATGAAGAACTGCTGGCGCAGACAACTGATAGTATTAATTGGTTGATGTGAAGACAAGTTCGTCTCAGAATTGATCATAGTAGCCATATTCTACTCCTAGTAGAGGTGCCATGTAATGCTTCTTTCCACGGCTTCCCTCGAACCGGCCGAATGAGCGAAACACTTCCTGTAACAACATCAAATTAGAGTAATCATTGGTCTCCTGTGTTCATAATATCACAAGCTGGATTGTTAATAGTAACTATACCTGGATTCTCGTCATATGAGTAGGGGATCCAGCCGAGTAGCTCTTCCCAGCATATACCACCACTAGAACGCATAGAAGGAACAAGAGCTTACAAAGACTCTTCATCATCACCTGAAAGCGGAATAGCTATAATTGCAGAAACCAGCTACAATAGGAACACACTCGAAAAACAATTGCCCAGAAGGAAAGTATAATTTGAACAAAGTAAGTACGTGAAAGATGGCAAGAGAAGTATACTACCGTATACGAGCCTATCCAACATGTATTTGTCGGCCAGTTACTGATACTGATGTTGTAAGCGTAGGCAATGATATTTATAGCTATTCGGCAATTTTTACTTCGCAACGACGAAAGATTACCATACACAATTAGTAACTTATAAAATTGTTAATGAAGGATTTTACGCCTCGTTTCACTCAAAGTTACAAACTGGGCACTCTTCATTCAAGTGAAAATATGATATATTCTGTATCCGTGCTTTTAATTCAAGCACAAAACAAGAACAAATCGTTTCGAGTGAACGTGTTATTCTAAAAAATGTTGACACAATGAATTTTCCCACAATACAGTATGAACCGATTTGGTGCGAAAAACTTAAAGGGATAATTGCGGGAAAATTTCTCTACTTCCGTTATCTGCATAAATTATGAAAGAGCATGTTAAAAGAATAATAGACCACTCTAATGTCAAAGGTGATCGTAGTTTTTCAAAAGGAAAAATGTTTTCTCAACCGTAAGTTTATTTATACTAATGATGCTTAATTAGGAGGGGGATAATATGAACGAGCTAGCGCATCTTTTGCAGTTCTAAAATAACTTCTTTCTTCTTGCTCACTGTACCAAAATGAAATCAAGCGCGAATATTTTGTGTGGTCTACATCATTCATGCATTTCATTCTTGTATTTTTTCAGCTGCAAACTCTGTTTCGTGTCAGGATTAGGATGGGTTCGAAGAATAATTGGTGAGTGCATAATGCTGATGCTGCAGTTGTACAAAGATGCCAATGAATAAATATGTATGACGAATATTGTAGTCAACAACAGGTTTCAAAAGATAACGCCAAAATGGCATTTTTCATAAGGATCATATATAATCTGACGGTGAAGTTCCTTTGTTCTATTATGGGTTTTTTAAACACAATACAACTTTGTACATCTGGGACATATTTTGCAACTTCTTGTTATTGAAGGTAGCAAATAATATTCTTGTGGCTGAGATCCGTTACTATTGAATTATTACTATTTGCAAAACAAATGAGTGGTGTAATGATATGATTGAAATATGTGCTCCACCCCACATGCTAAGGGCGACAGTTGTAAGCAGGTTGGATGTAATTGTGTCATCATGACGTCAGAAATATTGCGAATTATTGCCCGAGCCAGACACTTATGAACTATCACGTTCCTCTTTCGAAACGTGAGCTCCAATCCAGCTCGTGACAAATTTTAAGTGCAACCCAGCGAATGAAGGTTGTGACAGTATCCACAATAATCTTTTAGTTGTACAGATGTACCACCTTTCCCCACTGTGATTCGGTTACACGCCTTGGGCTTTACTGATACCCAAATAAAGATAGAAAACATATTGTTTACTTCACCTAACCATGCCACGAGTTTTCAGTTTGTTGCGTACAAACCACTTGCTGCGCCATACCCTCTACTCTACAATACCTGCGAGCTTTCGCTTTCTGCAGAAATAATAAACGCATTGCTTTTGTCCCCCCGCGAAATTCAGACTATCGGGATTTGCAGCTTGTGAATTATCGTGAGTATTTAGGGACAGAAAACACTAGAGATAAAGAGTGTACCCTTTCATATTATTATAAATAAAGGTTTCAAAAAACCAGAATCCGAGACAAAATAACAGTGGGAAAAGATAACTGCTTGGTGCACACTAAAGAGCGGTTGACTTAAGGAAACTCATTCTGTATCCGTTAGTCCCCCACATACTACTGGCTTCATGTCTTTGTGCGTGCCGATTCCAACTTACATTATGCACTCACATCATTAAACAAAAAAACATGATAATGGAATCACGTGGTTCCCAATGAATCTATTAAGTCTCAATTGGTCTGCCCGTGTTCCTTGTGAAGTGAACGTCAGAGGCGTATTAATATACATAAATGCAATTTGATCTCACTTTCTGTTGTTTTGTGGTGTTTGGAATGCTTTTCTTCTCGATGTTGTACGACCTTTTACAATTGTTATTTGAATGATGGACAAAATGGGTGTCAGAATAAGACAAGGCTCCGAAAAAAATCATCCGCTGGATAAAGAACTATAATATAGCCGTCTCATAAAAACGTGCATTGCTTGAATCGAGTAATGCTCAATGACAGAATTGGTCTCATACCCACGAAAAACCATAAATCAGAATATCTTGGTCAATTGAGTAGATAAAGAATGAGGGTTTCACATAATTTTTATACCTATAATTTGCAAAATCACATTACGCGAGTCGAACATTGACATCATTATATGTTAAATTCAATCAAGTGATATAACCAGGAGAATTAATATCATTCCCACGTTACTTAACACGGCATCTTTGTGCACAGCAAAACTCAATACAGGAACTAGGCGAGAAGCAACGTACCTTGTACTACACAAAGCGTTGATTCAGCTGGCTCTTGCTATTAATACATGACCTTATAATGCAGTGATGAGCATTTTCCCCCGCACCGCATATACATAACAAGATTTCAAGTGCACCTCTAAAGGTTGATGTCGAGCACTTTTAGAAAAGACGTCAAATCAAAGCCGCTCACACAAAAACTGGGATGCTATACTATGTAAATGACCATATAGGGAGACGAAGGATAACTTTCACCTAAGGTTGACCTATTGGTTGTTGTTGGGTTGATGAGGGGTGTTGGGTGGACCTTGAGGATTTTCATGGATTAATATGTGGCAATGCACTATCCGCCATATTTATACCGGTCCAACAAAGGGCGGGTAAACGAATGACTCGTTGAGAGAGGAGAATAGAAAAAGTGCTGCAGAATTTGGTAAAGAAGACGGAGGCGGGGTCTTCTGGCGCTGCTGTAGGCCAACACTTTAGGATATAAAATTCGAATCGGAGAAAAATACTGTGAACCAAAGACTAAAGGTTCGGAAAGAACTAATAAGAACATAGGTTAAATTTCTGTGTGAAATTTGCAAATATTCAACACTGTGAGCTCCTTCAATGCATGGCGAGGTAGTTTGGGAAAGCAGTTGACTCAACTGTGCGTTTTCTTCAAAAGGCTTTCAAAAGTCTGCGATATATGATGGTCGTATTGTCAATGTGAACAAGAAAACCTATTTGTGGGATATCTACGGAATATTTGAATGTCACTCCTTCAGCCAATTCCATGAATACTGAAAATCCCCCGATTTCTATTTATACGTTTAGAGTTGATATGCGTTATTCATATTCAGAATTTTAAATGAAATTCGATTGTAATTGAATAAGCGCCATTTAATGACATTCAAATTAATATTTTCGGGAGTAAGATGGATTTACCGTCAACGAGAACGGTTTAAAGCAGCTAATAATCGCAAACGGAATTCTGGAATTAAGCATACGATTGTGTTGTGATTGCACGGGTTGTGGCTGATTTTCGCTTCATTTCAAAAAAATATATGCAGGAATCAACATTTTGAGCGTCATAATTTCGGCATCAGACAGCCTCATTAACCCCCCCCCCCCCTAAATCTAAATTAGATATACAAACTGTTTTTGGACCCAACTTAGCTATGGTACGGTACATGACGTTTGTTTCTGGATTTTGCGTGCTTGTTCAATTTATACCAACCCACTTTGTACTATACCCGCTTTTGCACAAAATTTGCGAAAGAAAGAAGAACTTCGCAGTAAAATAATTAAATTGGACGAAATGAGAAACGCGTGGGTTCATATATTACATCTTGTGATGTGGTTTATGGCTCAATTTATATGCTTTATTGAGTAATATACGGAGTACTGAGTAAATAAAGGGAACATATTTCGTTGACGGCCCTAAGATGCTCATAAGACGACGATGAAGACGGTGACGTAATAGAATCCCGTTACCGAATACACATTTACGAGGTAATAAAAAGGAATCTGGGACCCATAACACGGCTGAAAGTACATCCGCGGATTATCCAAAACTAGGTGATTACCATAACACGCACGCAATGAGCTGATGAAAAGCCAACCAAACAGAGCAGATCTGCTAGGCAACTTGAGCTATGCGCCATGTTGTATTACCTTTCTTTCGTTCGAACTTCCCCCGAAAGCAAAGTGTTAGAAGAGTCGGTCTGGGATGTAAACCATCGTACATAGGCAACTTGGACGATCCGCTTCTCTTCCTAGCTATGTTTCGTTTCGCTTCTCTTCCTAGCCATGTTCGCCTTCAAAATAGTGTTTACAAGAAAAAAACTGAGGCGGCCCATTTTGGCCTGATGGGAGGTCCAGCCACCTACATCACGTTATTCGTGTCTTGTTTTTTTACTTGATTAATCGCCGGCATCCATTCGCAGACCATAGCCACCTCCGTAATTTTATACCATAAAAACCGAGGAATTTGATGAATGTGCTTGGAAGATACTCGTTCATTATACAAAGGTATTTCACGCCACATTGCTCTCATCATCACAGAAAAAAAATCAAAAAGTGGGTGGCTTATTTGCATTTTGTGCTGTTTTTCTTCGAATAGTCAAACAAGTGTATGGTTGAGATCTTACGAGGAGTGTCATAAACACACAAAGCCAAAAACTCAGCGTCGGAAGTTGGGAATACTTTATGAATGTTCGTAGGATCGTTTCATTTTCTTTTACCAGTAGGGTCTCTCCTTGTTGACGTTTAAAACAATGATAAAGAAGGCTACATATATATATATATATATACATATATATATCTAGATCACTCGCTGATCGATTCAGAAAGCAAAACTTAATTGATGATTACCCCCCCCAAGTACGTAAATGATACAAAATAGAACTGTGCATTGCCGTGCCTTGCAAAGTGACCGGAAAGTTCTTCAGACTTAAGTAATAATAAGTCATTTTTGAAGTATAATGAAAAAAAAAAAGATTTCGTCTCCGGTGTTGTACCTTATAAAGTCCATCATTGAAAATGAAATTGAATTAAATTTATTTTTTGAAACACGCATGTGATTTTTTTTTATTTTTGTGAAGCATAGCAATTTGTGTAGGACGGCATAAAGTCATCCAGATAGGAACTGATATAGAAGGGGAAAAAAAGAAGAGAGAAACGCATATTGAGGGCCTTATAACTTTTATTTTTATTTCAGTACCGCCCCAGCTAATTCTTTTTGATTCGTAATCGCGTTAAAACTTTATCGATTGATAATATAATAAATGTAAAAAGCTTAGCATCTGCGAAAGCGTAGCATTCCCTGGTTGTACATCTTCAAAACGGCATCTGTAGTATTAGATGCGTAGTCACATTACACTCGAAGGCTTGTCCTCTTTCATGATTAACAGTACATGTTATATCGGTGTTTAGTGAATGCCTCTTGGGTTCGATTCCCTTAACACGCCGCAAATTATAGTAACAGAAATCAAGCAAATTCGCCAGTGAACTCTTTTTGACAGTGGAGTTTGATATTTATATTTTTGATTGCTAGAAACATCAGAACAAAAAGCGCCCTGAAAAAAATAAGCAAATAATACTTATTGTACACCTTCAAAAAAAAACGTAGAAATAGACACACGTTAGAACATTTTGGGTGATCTTGAGTGAAAATTGAGACAGAAAATTCCTTCGGAATTCAAAAATCAAAAAAGGAATTACTCACAAGCGTCTTGCAACTGGTGAGGGCATGACTTTACTATTATATTTTCATTGGTAAATATTATGTCGTTTCACACCTCAGTTGTCGTACCGGAAATATCCGTGCATAACAAACGTGCATAAACGTAACAAGACTAAAATGAAAGCAATACAAGCATTTGATCGTTTGGAGTTTTGCTCCTTAGAAACCCCAAACGGCCCATCATTTAAAAAAATTATATGAAATAGCTGTGAACTAGTGAACCTTGTCGTGTTGATTTCAAATATTAATGTCTTTAAGATGCACATTTGGTAGAAAAATAATGTCCATTCGTCATTCTCGGTCAATTTACTTTAAAATTAAACTCTCGAAAAGTGACGTGCTCTCGATAAAGAAAAAGGTAGTCATTGTGCAAAACGAGTATATTTATTGTGAAACAGAATACGGCAACTGCGTGCTGAAACACATGTACGTCTATTTTATACATTACCTTTTTGCGTGCTTGATGGCAAGTCAACGCATAATAATCATGAATTTGTTTTCAATGAAAGTTTCCACGTACTTGACCAGCATTTTTTTAACATAAAATCAACATAGGCCATTTTTCACGTGTTGTATTTAAATAGTGTCACAAATTTAAAGAGGGTAATTTCCATTTAAAGGGACAGGCCCATCAAAGTAAACCTATATTTACGATACGTTCATAATGACAATCAAGCATTTTTATTACAATATATACGGGGGGTCGCATTCAAATCGAAAAATCTGTATCGTGTCTTTTTGCCAACGGATTCTAGCAAGCAGTTCACATATATAAGTATATGAAAATAGCACACACTTCAACTATCAAAAAAAAAGGAATAATGTATTCATGAATAGTTGGCTGGTGTATGCAGCTAAAATGAAACCGACTGTCGGGTCCTATTTTGTCTTCCTAAATAAGTGCACGAATAACCTTTATAAATGGCTTAGGTACCGTATCAAAAAAAGTTGATTAAGGGGGGGGGACCCATTTTTGGATACACTTAGTGCAGATTGACTTGCGCTCTTCTCTTCGTTCGGCGGCACTCACGGCGCCTACGTTTTCGGAACCTAAACATTATTACCGCTCACTAAGGCACAATTGAATGAATCAAGTGACCAGACCTCATTAATTTGCATATTTGCACGAGTTCAAAATTCATTTACATCATTGTGAGTGTTCTTTAGTGCAGCACTCGCGTTCTTCCATATATACATCTATAACACATTGCACGCAATAATTTATTCCACTGGCCCCACCCAATACGACTTCACTCGTCGAGTTGAATAAATCAGCAGACAATAAAAACGCATATAGACTATATATTAAAGGTGCTCCTCTTGACGATCAAGCATATATTTCTTTCTTTCTTTATCACTTATTAATACGACCGCACACGAAGCTGCAAACCGCCCACTTTATTCATGTAAATAATGGTGGGGGGCGACGTGCGTGGTCTTTTTCACACAAAAAGTTGAATCGGCTGAATCCCTTGAGCTCCGTATTCGAATATCCAAAATGCAGAATCCAGGCCAATCTGCATAAAATAATGTATTGTACTGAATATTGGTCGCGCATCGGGAATATGAAAGTACTGAGTGGGTTGTCACTTCCGCTCCTTTCCAATTGAAGTGTTCTACTTTTATGTGGCACGAATCAGCAAGAACATTACTTTTGAAGGGATTACATTTGGAGCACTGCAATATTTTAAAACTAAAAAAATGGTTAGATATTTGTTTCACTAACTATCACATTCAACCCTGATCATATGATAAAAAAATTGCAAAGGTTCGAAATGCCGTCATGGATTAAATTAGATGCCTGGTTTCAGATTTGTTACGCAAGACAACGTTGAATAGTTGCAATTTGTCCTCGGAACAACTGGTAAGGAAGATCGAACTGAAACAAATAGTCCACCATATGAATCTTGCGGCTGTGTGTGATCGAAAAAACTACACGAGATAGATGCAAATTATTTGAAGTTGATACAACGTTTATTCAAATGTAACTTCTCTAATTTACATCCACATATTTTTTCTCTTTGTAAACAAATTTTCGTACAAACAAAACATAATATCTTATAACAAAACTGTCCACAATTAGTTGCACACATTTTTATTCACTGTGGTTTCTTGCAAAGAAAATGTGTTGGTCTAGTGACTAAAGATAGAAGTTAATTTAGTATTGCGCGGTTACAATATAACATAGAGCGCCAACATGCTCGAAAGTTTGCGAAACTAATCGAATTAATCATTCACCCGGATAATGAACGTTCCTGCTTGTTATTTTGAGCCCATTCTTCTTGTTCACATGACATAACATTTATACGAACATACAAAAAATGTGTCGCGCAAGTCCGCTATTATGGTCAGTGAAATTTTGAGCCAGATTAGTCAACGGTGTCGGGAAGAGTTGGAAAAGGTTAGGCATCGTATTTCGATTCTAATTTATTGTAGCGATAAAATTCTATGTAAAATCCCTGCAATTATTAATGAGTTCTAAATAGGGACGTCGTGAGGAGAGAATATAAGAATATTAAAGAGTGTTGTACAATGCGTTTTGCTTCAATGCCCCCTTTCAGAAATATATGGTAAATATGTGTTAGTGTTTCCCATAAAAGTTGACATCAATTTTGCACGCAACCCTTAATTGAGATTTTAGATATACTTTAAATTGTTAGTTTCAGTCTTTACAACAGCTATAAAACAATACATACCCTACGGACTGAGTAATAAAGGAAGTGAGCCGAAAAGTGTAAGATAATTAAACTAAAACATAAAAAATAAACGCGAATTTTGTTAAGCAAAAGTTTCTGTCATCCGCAGGATTCGAACCTGCGCCCTCCGAAGAGGACTGCGACCTGAACGCAGCGCCTTAGACCACTCGGCCAGAATGACATGTGAGAGAGGGCAAGCTTTCCTGCTAATATTGTGAACATATACTATTTTTTGTTTGAGCATTCTTTGTCACTGTATTTTAACTAGTATTGTCATCGTATTTCAATTTTTTTTTGAGCGAGAACGTGAAAGCTTTCTTGGTGATATTCTACATTTTATCTTCTATTCAAAGATCTGAATATTTATTCTCAATAAATTTAGCAGCAATCTGAATATTTATTCTCCATATATTTTGCAAGATTTCCAACAGATTAATCAACTATTGATGTTCTGCATGCGTTCTCCGGACGTGGCTATCGTGAGCAGCATGCGATGCAAATGCCTTCCCACAGAAAGCACACTGAAATTGGAGTTCGAGGTGAATGACAACAATATTTTTCTTATGTGGTAGAAAGAAGAAATTTTTCTCGCACATCGTTTTGGAAATTAAGAGCGGTTTCTTATCTGTGATAATTAAACAACTTGCCTTGAAAGGTTTCTCTCCACTGTGTTGTCTTATATGTGTTCTCAGAATGGATGAAGCTGTGAACGCTTTTGGACAGAAGGAACATTTGTACGGACGTTCACCCGAGTGCACACGAAGATGCTGTGGAAAGCGTAAAAGATTAGCCCGCAAGTACACATCAATTTGTTCAGTTTGAGTTTATTGGTTTGATGTACTAACTCACATATAATACATATTATATGCATAACTTCTACCTTATTTAAACTGCTACTCTGAGAAAAGGCTTTGCCACATATACTGCACGCGTGTGGACGATGATTTTCGTGAACATGAAGCACATGGATTCTCAAGCGATCACGCTTTTCGAAGGATCTGAACATATTATATGTATTTTTTTAATGAGTTTGACTACAAGTTCACAATTGATAAGCACTACAAAATAAGAAAACATAGTTTTAATGAAAATAATACAATAATCGGTCTGATTAACAGAACTTGTTTTGCAACATTCGTTTCACGCATTGGACGCGGAAGCAAATATGTAGGGGAAACGAGCCGAGTCCCTGAGTGACCACTTTAGGACCACTTGAGTGCCACTGACGATGTATGATACAACTTTAGTCAAATAGAGCCGGTAAAGGAGTTAGATGCAACGAATTATTTAGAATAATTAAAAAAGAAAAGACAAAAAGACAGTTATGTAACTAGGGCAAAACATTTCGGTGTGTCTGCCTAATTTTTGAGTGAAAATAACGGTTTTTGAAAAAGTTTCTCTTACTAACCTCGCACATATTGGACAGGGAAACTTTCTATCTCCCTGATCAACGCATCTCGTGTATTTGATGTGCTTATCCCTGTAGTATTCATAACTGAACACTTTTCCGCAACGGGGACAATCGAAACCAGCAGTATCTAAAACTGAACATGTGATGTTTCGAATAGAACTACAGGAATAAGTGAAACAAAAATTGGCTTGGTTTTATAGTGGAGGGAAGGGGAGGCGTATATATTCATATGCTGATATGTTGAGCATAAGATTATCATACATCATACATTGAGGATTCACGATTCATGCACAACATCTGGGAAAAATATGATATTTAAGGCATACGTTTTTTATTATTGCTTTGTGTGCTAACTGATGTATGCTTCAAATTTACTTAATTGCGAGTGTTCTCATCCGCTCAGATAATCGTATTCGGCTACCCGTTTCCCTGTAGTTAATTGTCATTGCTGTTTGGAATTCAGAGAGTGAAATAGCCTCCACCACTACACATCTAATCTCCCATTCTAATGAACACTGGGCGAGTGAATTAGTCTACCGTATACACCCTTGCTGTCACGTGTAAATGAATGTTGAGATAATTTTTAATAAAAACTGATGCTAAAGCACATCTCTCTCCTTCTATTTATAACCGATCATAATTATTTGTGAATGCTAAGTTATGCAACACACATGGTTCTAAAAAGTTTATTATCAAAAACTTACGCATTGAATAAAAGGCAGAACGTTTAAGAAAGCCTATAAATCATCTAACGTTTGTTGAAATTAAAAGAGAGTAGATTACATTACTCTACTTCGTTTCGTAACCAATTTGCTTAATTTCGCCACAGTGTTAAAGGATATCACTAATACGGAATCCGCTGAGTCCACTACCTGACGAGAGTAATTCCTTTGCTATGAGAGGTGGTTTTGTGTCTTCTGGAGGTGTTATCGATTGTTGCTTTGTAATAACAATTTCCTCTCCACACTTTATTGATCGTAGCACTGTTGATCCGTCACAGTTTGCATTTAAAACATCACTTCGACACACTGCCCGCCACGACACGGGAATCTGAAGAGAACTTGCTTGTTATTCTTTCTTATGTAAAATACACAACATATCATAAGATGCATTAATATACGCACTTGAATGAGCAACCTCAGAGCCATATGCTAACTATCTTAAAACATCGACATTGTTTCTTGTGAGGCATGATATGCTCTTCTTGACTGACAGACTACCGAATACAAAGAAATCAACATGAGAAAAAGAGCAACTAAAACAATCTTAAACAATCTATCAGTTCAACCACCAATGGTCCGGCTAAAACGTGGAGGCCTGCTTCTTTTTCGTTTCAGTTCAGTAAATACAGCTCCTTTACATAACAAGATATTCTTACATGAAAGTCGTCTCCCTCTTTTAGTCCGCCAGCTTTGAGCAACAAGACAGCAGATAAAGAATTGCTTCCAAGTTCAATGTTGATTAGTAGAACCTCGTCCCATGTTTCCAGTTTTGAAGGATCCACTGAAAGTGCAATGCTAGGCTTTAGGATGGGCACTTTTTCATCAACTCTCTTATAAAATGAAGCAAATTAATATTACAAAAAGACGAACCTGCGGGTCTAACCCTAAGTTCGATTTCGTTCTTTTGTGAAGGGCTTGAACCAAGCGTAGTGCTTATTGAGCACTGATCAGCAGTGAATGATTCGGGAATATTCGTTGATCCCCTTTGTTGGTTGAAAACAGGAAAGAGTTGCCCACGAGGAAGAACCAACGACGACCACAGAGGGAATGAAGCAAGGTTCGGATCAGGAAACATTCCAAAATGAGACCTCAGCGGAAACATCGACATTGCTTCTTATGGCATTCAGCAAGAAGTGACTTGTGTCGAATCTTAATAACATAATTCAAGCAAAGAAAAAGAGATGGACTAAAACATCTAACATCACGTGCCAAGCATACGAAAGCTTGCATCGGAGAGTATTCAATGAAATGAAATGGTATTAAAGGAAACTTTCTCTTAAAGGTGTCGTTGCCCCAGAAGTCATCTGAGAATAATGGGTGCACCTATGTAGAATTGGAAGTACCGTATACAATAGGGCTGGGGAGTTAGGGGCGGACCCGAGGATAGGGAGTGGTTGTCGTTGGGGAACATGTAAATAGGGAGAGGAGGGATAGAGAGTCGGAGAGGGGAAGTGAATTAGAGGGATGAGATAGTTGGTTTATTCATGAACAATATTGACGTTTGATCGCAACCTGTAACTTGTTTCTGGACACCTTTTCCATAAAATTCTCGTTAAAAAAAAAGTTTTTTTTTGTTCGAGATTGGATGCCGAGGTTATTCGAGGCAAGTCCACAGACTGAATTGTGGATTCGTTTTGGGGTACTTTGGTGTCTAGAGCTTTGTCTTAATCATAATTAACTCTATGTGCGCAAATGCTCTCTCGCTACTCGTTACTCCTTGCTTTACTTCTTGCGCTTTCGTTGAAACGGAAATCTTTTAAACCGAAAAAAATTCCAGAGGATTTTTGTGTGTGTGTTTTGGTTTGTCATAGTTTCCGCATGCACATATGTTTCGCATGAAGCACCTTCGGTATATGTCTTGTTTTATTGCTTCCCTGATTAAATATATTCTTTGTTAAATTTTGTTATTCAGATTGATGAATTGTGTTCGATGAAATTATGTTGTGACGAGCTAAAGAGACAGATGACGCTGTCTTCCGACTCGGGAGAAACTACTGTAATGTATTGTGCAGTGCGATGTTAATTAAACCCTTGAATGGTTTTTGAGATAGAATGAGACGGACGACAGATAGTTATGGAGAGACCTACAAGGAGAGAGAGAGAGAGAGAGGGGAGGAGAGAGAGAAGAGGAGATGCAATGTTTAGGATGTTCCATTTGAGATTGGCAGCCGGTAATGCGCGTAATTACTCCATACGTTGCAAACAAGCACCATCAGAGTCATCATTAATAATGACAATGACTAAAACAGCTGAAAGTGAGGAGATAAGAAATGCAGCTACCATGTTTTACGCTGATTTATAATTCGCTAATGAGAATATTTTACGTATTATTATATCTGGTAAACAATAGAACTGAGAAGGCCACTCCTCTTAAACGCAAATATTTTTTTTTTAAATTACAATGCTGGTAGATAATTTCAAGCACAAGTACCGAACATATTGTGTGTTGTTTTGCAGTTGCATGTCATCTAGACCGCATCTGCCCGCAGCATGATCCGTTGCGCAACGAGGGTGTCAATTAATGCCTCTCGGATGTACTAGCCGTTTTACAGGGTGTCCAAGGTCGTGCAGATAGATGAGCTGGTTGTGCCACTGCTTCAAGAGTCAAATATCCTGCTAGAGCAATTGAGATACGCTCTTAAAAATCGGACAGTTACCCAAGCACTGTTAAACTAAATCCGGGTTCCCATCAGATTCAACTAACCTGTCAGAAGAATTTACACTTGGTAATCGGCTTTGTCCTTAATAAAGCGACAAGCAGTATCAGAACAAATATAAAATAGATATTAATACATCGAGCTGTATATTGCTGTTTGACACACTATTCATATATTCATATACTTTTGTAGCGCCTTCTGTGGACACATTCAAATGCCAATTGGAAAAAAAATTGATATAATCATTGTCTTGGACCTTAATATCCACGTTGATTGATTGCCCCATATGGATTATTCCCCCAGGCGCCATGTTTTACCCAACAATTAATCTGTGTTTTGTGGATTGCTTCTGGTTAAACCCATTGTGTAGCAAATCGGATCGCACATTCAATTCACTCTCACACGCGTCACAGTTATAAATGCAAGTATTGCGCCTAGTTCGTCGGTGAATTAAGCCACTGACCCAATGACGTTCACTGGGCCTGTGCACGCTTATGTGTGTTTGTGTCGATAGTGTCCAGCTTCCGAGATTACAATGCTCGGCTAATTACCCTTGTTAGATGCCCCAGGATTGCCGCATACTTGTACTCATGTCCGTGATTGCGTATTCGTTCTTTTAATTATACACGATTTTGTGCGCTTCTTTGGGATGTAATAAATTCTTAAAATTATTATTCTTCATGTAATTGTCAACCTTATTGTTAAGATGATTATTATTTTCAATTCACCGGTGATATTTTCAACTTTTTTGTGCGACACTCTGCTGACTTCTCCTTTTGTTCGCTTCCTGAACTATATACAGAAGAGAGGACATTGGCAGACCGAGAAAGCAGTAAACACTTGCCAACTTCGGAACTCAATATTTCGCGGTAAGTATGCTCACAGGTGTGTGTAATGATACAGTACTCAAGTGGGCATGAGCGAAAAGAGAGTCCCAATATTGTGAATGAGGTGGTGTCTTGGACATCACACAATGCCTCATTTCGTCAAGTGGGGCACCAACCATCAAGGCAAGGGCAAATATCTTCTCATGCAACTGGCGCCTTGCTGCTCAGAATTTGAACGAGACTGAGTTTTTCAATGCACATAATATGACTTATTTGTGAGCTTGTTGCCTTTATCTGCTCAAAGAAAGAGAGGGGCTGTGCAAGGCAATCCTGGATGGCGTTGTCCTTAAAAATTGAAGGAAATACATTTATTTTTATTAAGTTGCCCAATCGAGGGTTTCGTCAGTGGATTTGACTTGCATGACGCTCTGCCGTCGTCTCCGCCGCAGGACAATCAATAAACTGGCCAACATACCTAAATCAGTATTGTACTGCGCTGTAAATGTTATTTAACTATGTGATAAATTGCACCGCTTTTCAAAAGCAGTGATTTTAAAGTCGTACCTATCAAAGGAATGATGACGAGTCCGATTCCAACGCCGAGAATGATTGCGGGTAACGTTGTTGTGTTGAACTTCAGGTATTTATGAGCATAGTCCTGAATATAGTTAAGTGGTTGATTGCCGAACAACAAAGATTGTAATTACAAGCACCGCGTGACAGCATTGATTGGCGCATTGAACATTGGGCATAAGTACAGTTCATACCTCATACCTACCCTCGGACACGGAAAGTACAGATTTTTTGTACACATGTGGAGTAAAAATATTTTCGCTCACCTTAAGTTCTATATGGATATCAACCCAGAATGACGGCGCAAAGGCGCTCTTCAAGTGCCCCAAATACCTAAACAGAAAAAAAAATACAAATCCAGTAGAAAGAAAGCTCACGTCGTTCTGCAAAGGCGATTCTAACATTGAAAGAATCGAATGGTCGAGCGACAATATGAAATGCTAAACTAACAATAAGACATAACCTACATAAAACTTGGGGAATTATAGTATGGAATTGACAACTGCATCCGGAAATAGGCCCGCAATGTCGATCCAGTTAGCTGAAACGATGGGATGAATAGTCATCCACTACTTAGCTCTCTAGTCAAATACAGCCATTCTTTGGTTTACGCAGTAAGCTCGGAAACCGTGGGCGAACAAAAAGCAACAATTACCGGGTTGATGTAAAATTTGGCGGCTTCATGTTTGTCGGCATCTGGCTGAATTCCTCTCATCGAGTCGATAACTTCTGGCGGTGAACCGAGAAAATGAGGTGGAGAAAGGAAGGCGCCAAACGGCACGCGTATCTTTTGGCCTAAATGAGCGTACCTGAATATTTGGTTGGGGGAAAGGGGGACTGTAAAGGCAACAAAAAAAAGCAATCATTTTCCGACTACAAGCTTGTCGTCGAATGTTTATAATAAGTGGTAAAAGACTATGATATGATGACAAAAAAAATATAACAAAAATTTAAATAGGATAAAGAAAAACTAAATAGTTGTGCATTTTGGCGGAAAAAAGGTGCTCACCTGGCAAACATCGTAGAGGCACCATTCCAGGAGGAAGAAAGACAGTGTTACCGTAGTGTGACCCTAAATTTTGAAGCAATCAAGATGAACACATGAAGACTTACCTGCAATTAAATACTGATTCACATTATTTTCACTGCAAGAGCAAATAGTACAAAAATGGTGAACAGATTTTTGCTGACTAACCATTACAGCACGTGTCACACAAATTTTGCCGAAGTGAGCAGTCAATTTGGCCACATCTGAAAAGAGTCTCATATATGCAGTAGGGACCACCCAGGGATGTTGCAACCATAGTTTTCACAGGACACCATACATTGTATAAAGCAAGTACAATATTT
This sequence comes from Pelodera strongyloides, assembly GCA_036852015.1. NCBI lineage: Eukaryota > Metazoa > Nematoda > Chromadorea > Rhabditida > Rhabditidae > Pelodera > Pelodera strongyloides. Next base: position 22,669 of record JAANDG010000177.1, read on the forward strand.
CTGTTGTAGATTTACCTACACCTTACCTTGGTTGAAGTGGATCGGATGTATGATTGGGTCCACATGGCCAATTGGGAAAGTAGTCCTGAAAAATATTACCCTAAGCAAGTTTTTTTACCTAACAGTGTTTGCAAAACAAAAATTCTGGGGTTGCTTGTTGTTTTATGTTAATTGAAATTCCTAATTACTTACAGCCTTCTCTGTGTTTTCATATCGGTAGCCCTTATTCTTATGTGACGTTGCATCATAGTCATCTGAGTTTATCTTGTAGATATATGCCTTGATTCCGCTAACTGTGGAACTATCCGAGTAAGACATGTGGTATGCTCTAAAAAACGAGTTATGTAGAAAAAAAATAGAACCGCTCACATTAAATACTCTGAATATCAATGAGATATTGTGGAATGTGTGAATGAAAGGTGCAATTTATGTACAGTATTCACACATCTGTTGTGATTATGCGTTAAATTTTCCCAGTTCTTCTATTTTCTTTTCATTAACATGAAATGTTCAGGTAGATATGCGCTTTTTTAATGCTGAAGTCGAATGGCGGAACATAAATAAACGGCCCGCAATCAACAACAGAATCACGGGCTATCACGAGCTTATAATGGATATAACGAAGACAGTGCCTCTCCCTCCACTGTGGCACCAACCTGCATGCATAGGACTGGTACATTTTAAGTTCGTCGGACGTCTTGAGTTGTGGTTTAAAGAAAGTTCCATCTGAAACAAATTTTTGTTGTTTTTGTTAATAACACACAAAAGAAAAAGAACTGAATCCCGCATAGGCTCAAGCTCTTATAAAATGGGTCATACTAGAAATTGAACGATTGTGCGCAGCCAGCCAGTTCTGAATTTGACGATTCCTACGATCTATTATTATGATTTAGCGATTGATTACATTTTCCTCACCTCCAGATCCTTTGAGATCTCTTGAATATGAATCGCCCCACCAGTCGAGGGAAGTATTTCCTGCCCAGTGACTGATCTGGGCCATTTGATCTGCATTGCTCTTTCCTGTGTACGCTATATAATCCTCATCGGCCGAGTGATTATACTGTAATAGGAAAAATTTCCGCAACCTATTTCTTGGGTTATGATGGTGGATGTAAAAATTTGTTTCCGTCATAAGTGACTTCAATTAAATCTCTCACCTTGGGAAAGTAACCCATGTACTTGATTGGAGGGATCTGCATGCCCAAGAATGTGCCGCCCATTAATCCAGTGAGCAATTGGGTAAGCTTTGAATTGATGAGTGAAATGAATGGATCATTGTACGAATTAAAGAGTACTCCAGCCATCGGAACGGTTCTATAATAGTTTCCCTTAAGAAAGTTTAACTAAAACAAATCATTAAAAAATCCAGCGAAATACGGAAAATAAAGGTCTCCAAGTTTTTTTCATCATGCAAGAACATATTATGGCCTATATTCTTACGGTATTTTATACAACTGTGCGAAACAACTAGAATTTACCGTATTGGCTGTTCTCCCAGCAAAGTGCAAAGAATATCAAGAATCAAGGCGTTCATCTTTATATTCACTCCTGGCGTGTTCTTATTCTTTTCGATTAAAGCGACGACAGCCTGTCAAAGTCTAAGTTGATGTAGATGAAAATCTTGAATGTGGCTAATGATGTGCGCATTTGTTCACAATGATTTCGCTACTGTTGATTGTCGCCCTGTATTTTTTGAATGAAGGATATTCTCTAGACACTTGACTCGGCTTGCTTATTTCTTCTTTGCAACACTGCAGCAACGCGCTGATAAGCGTCGTTCGGCTAAAGTAGACTCTACACAATATATCGAGGGCGCAAAATACTAGGTTCACGTTTCGCTCACTTTATCGCAACATTTACGAACCGTAAAATTGAAAGGTTTCGTGGGACAAGGGTACCGCGTGCAAATGAACACAAGTTCCGGTCTACACAATTATCCTTTCAAACTATTGCCCATGCAATTTTTATATAAAAACGTTACAATGTTTGCTGGTTTACTCACTGTTGTAAGACCAAAATTAGCACAGTCACGCCAATGTATTTATTCTCTATTGAACATTAGTTTCCCTTAGATAGCATGCAAATTGTATACTATTGTGTGGCCGGACGTCACACAACTTGCATTACATGGGAATGCGATTGTTCAACACGCATAGCTACCGTAGGTGTCACTAAGCCTTAAGACGAACTTTTTAGAACGGTTTAGCTTGTTCCAAATGTCGTGCAATTTCATACTTTGATCAGCTCATTTATCTCTCAATTCCTACTAGATCTTAGAAATAACGACAGCTCGTTACTCGGAGTTATCAGATGGCGACGCCTAGCCTTATCATTCTACAAAATGCTTGTTTTGAGAGCAAAATAATACATTCGGAGTGAACTTGATCTCCTGCATACGCATAATTGAGCAGTGGTGAAGGAAGTTTCTTTGAATATGATTTGTAAACGCCAATCCTATAGCGTGACATATATCTAGGGAGCTTACACTTTGAAAGGCAACTAGGCACGAATCAGGTGCTAGAAATCAATGCTTAATTTCAGCTCCGACTCCTTTCCTAGTGTTGATTATGTGTTCAATGAGGTAATCCGCATGAAAACAATCTAATCGCTATCACGCTCAGCTAATGCCCAACCACTAAACAAATTAGTGATAGTACCACATGACGTTTTTAACAATGTTCCCCACTCACTTCTTCCAGTCCTTTACGCTTTCTATGCTTATTATTAGCAAGTTTAATTTCCTTGTTTTATTTCCATGAAACCTTCGACAAATGAGCGTCGCAGTGAACCGACATGTTCGAAGAACGGATATGGATACTCTTCGTTTCACCTTGTTTTATTCACGTTCACTCGGTTTGCAGATTCTTAGATTGTCAATTATTGCTTTTACGCGAGACCATGTGCTCCATTGATAAGACAACAATAATTTAACACTAAAAATTTGCGGATGCAACGTTAATGTTCTTCGTTCTGTAAAAAAAAGAAAGCAATCAGAGCGGCAATAATGTTGTAGGTGTTTGTTAATGGGACCTTGAAACGACAAGCCGCATTCTTTAAGTGAGGCTTGTTATAAAGATCAGATTTAGGTTTGCAGAGCTGCAAATCTCATCAGGAGAATAGAACTGGTTTCATTATAGTGAGTTGTGAACCGTTCACTGCAGGGTGTGGTCCTCAGTTTTAAATAACACTGTTCACCAAGTTATTAATCGATTATTCCGAGCTGCGATGGATATTTAAAGGGATCGGTTCACCTTAAATTTTGTCTGTTTTTTTTTGTTTCTTTATTTTCTATAAGGGATAATAAACATTTGGAATACAAAAAGTAGTGTTCAATTTCAATACTCACGAAGATATTGGGTGATAAAGTGGGTGGATTGATCGGCACCGAATGCAAAACGGGTAATTGTCTCTATACAAACAAGGCAGGACAATTGCCCTTTTTGCATTTCGGACCGATCAATCCACCACTTTATCACCCAATATCTTCACGAGTATTGAAATTGAACACTACTTTTTGTATTCCAAATTTTTATTATCCCTTATAGAAAATAAAGAAACAAAAAAAAACAGACACAATTTAAGGTGAACCGATCCCTTTAAATAAAGCACATGTTTCGGCATAGTTAAGTGGGTTGGAATGATTGAGATAATCAGTGTGCGTAGCTTTTATTCACATCCCGTTTCTAGATAATCTTCAAAATTACATAAAGACATTTTTATAAATCTAACAACATGTCTTTGCCGTGAGAAAAGACTCAACCGCACTCTTCAATTATTTATATTTCAGAAAAGTTCATTAAAAAAAGCAGGAATGATGTCCAAGGGAAAGTATTAAACCGTCCATCCGCAACAGATTATTTGATAAGAGTCTTACTTTTACTTTTGACCAAACTACGCTGTCACAAAAATGTAGCGAGCCTGTCGCATTGGAAAGGCAAGGATGCAACTTGAATTGTATTTGAACTGTTACTAGTAATAGACGTTGTTAGGAATGTGTAGTTCATTACCACCCATTAATTATATATTAATGAGTGATTGATCAAGAAATAGGAAAAATGACCAGAAATCGTTCCGGATTTTTACTACTCCAAAATATAATTGGATAGATAAGGAATGTTTATGGCTACTACTAACTATATGTACATCACAAATTTGTCTCGCTGATAGGGAATATTATTGATCGTTCTCTTGAGGTCTAGTGCTTTTGGTGTTTTAACGTGTCATTAATTTCAAATCACTGTCATTCAACGGATATGCGTACACTACCGATATCAGAAGTCGCTCAATGCAAACATTCGTTGAAAGAAACGGTTGAGAGACAAAAAAAAAATGATTGGCGTTTCTTCTACACCACATAATGATGAAATATTTCCCGAAAGGGGCGCTGTGTATCTACTCATTATGGATTGTATGTTCATGGTGCGCCTCATTTTTAAATGATCACTAGAAAACATTTTTCATGAAAATAGGGCCGCAAAAGCCGAACATTTCAGGAGGACGAATATCTTGAAAAGTTACTGTTTAAGATGAGTGCCATAAAATTGTCAGAGAAAACTTCTCACCATATAAGCGGCATTCGGCACAGTCACTTGATCTTGATATGTGCACGTGGGACAAGAAGTGTCCGACTGGAAGGCGTATGACTTGTTGTTCTTGAAGTAAACTTGATTTCCATTGTCGAAGAATCGGACCTCTTCCTTGAATTCCCATTCTCTGAAAAGTCGTTGAAATAAAGTATTTCTTCAATAATTTTGAGCCTCTCGCAAGGATCGAACCACCCATCCTGCTCAGAATTTTGCAAAAAGTTGAAAGTGAAATTTAATCTCTTGAGATTGGAAAAAGCGTATGTCACTCTCAGTAATCCGCAGAATTCTTGCGCTGGTCTTCACTCTTTTCAGGTGATAACCAACAACCACGAGAGATCATTATGTGTGCGATCTACCGGGGAAAAACACGAGATTGGAAAAAGCGTATGTCACTGTCAATAATACTTACATACGAAAATAATATAACAATAAGGAATCTCTGAAGCGCCAAAACCTCACGGTATCAAACTTGTTCGATTAGCTTCGAGCAAGGTTAGGCTTAGCAATCAAATAGATTACTGAGAAAAGAACTGACTTGTATGAATACGGTCCCACTTGAACAAATGACGGCATTTGACCTTCATACATCACCTCATCTTGGTTGGTGATGTTAAAGAAATAAAAGTTGTAGATGGCATTTACTGGCAGTTGGCTCCAGTAATGTGTGCTGGTTGGATATGATCCATCGTCATTTTCCCTAAGGATTGGAAGAGAAATAGATTTGTTAGAATTTTATATTCCATTAGGAAAAATAATATATATGTGGATTAATTTAACATGTATTTTACGGTTATTGGTAAAACGTACATCATTTTTTGGATGTTTACGCATTGTGAATATTTTCGACCATACTATCAATGGAAAATATCCTGCAATTTGTAGAATCCCTTTAAGAAAAGGAGGATGATTTTTGTTTTGCGAAGATGGTCGTTCAACCAAACGCAAACAACCTTGCGATGATGAGTAATTCTTTCAACGGTTTCCCAAAATACCTCAGATATTCAAAACGTTTCACAATGTTCCCACTTTAATGTGGTTTCCGCTGTCTTATAAAATAAGCTATGCGGTATTATAAAAAGTGTGAAATTGTTCAAATATTTGAACAACACTATTCACAATTAGCAACTAACCTCAGGTATAATTGTGATTTAACTATTTTGGGAAATAGAGCAATTGGGAATGGTACGAGTAGAAAAATGCCGAACAAAAAGGCGGCAAATAAACAGAGGCCTATGAAGCACAAACAACCTTTATGCACCATTTTGATGTGCAAATGAGTATGTAGTGAATGTACAGACAGTCGATTTGCCCGGGCTCGATAGTTATATCGTATCGGACATAGAATAACCTAAGGAGTTGCCAAAGAGCCCAAGTTTTTCGAATTCAATATTAGGGAGCACGGAGCACGAAAATGGCAACTGGGCACTCGGTAAGAACAGAACAATTCCTTATCAAAGACACTAACAACGTGGGAAGAGAGGGGAAAGGCATTCCTAGTGACGCGATCAAAAATTGGCTGCTCAGCAGTAATTAAAAACAAAATGACAAAAAAAACTCTCGATCCCTCAATTTTAGTAAAATCAACGTGCTTCCTTGTGAGTGGCGCGCGCTGTTCTCGTTCTATTGTAAAAGTTGATTCAGCTGTACGCATGACCCTGGCCTTTTGCTTCTTCCGTATTTATGACATCAAAAATTGAAAGGATCTGCAGGAACGACGTTACAGAAAAAATGCTATTCACTGTATCAAGTGCGGCTCCCCTGTGAGATTCTCTTTCTTTGAAGAACCATTAGCAACAAGCTGCTGGTTCCCACGAAAAGGGAAAGAAAATATGGAAAGAACATAAAATAAAATAGTTTTTTTTTTCAAATTTACAGGTCATACTTGAAAAGAAAAATTTGGCATAGGCAGAGAGATAGCAGACATGAAAGCAAAATACATATGGATATTTTTTAGTGTTTCAGGTAAATCGAGCGAACGTATTTTCCCGCTCATCGTATATTATTTAAGGCAGTCGTTGCATGGAGAAAGGCATAAAACTGTACTTGTCAATTGTATATCTGAAGTAATCGACCAAACATCAATAAAGAGTTCAAGCCATTTTAATGTTTCCTAGCTTGGCAATTGCAGACCCGTGCTTCCACTGTTTGATATAATGACCAAAAAAATATGGTCGTGCAAAAACTCTGTCGTTTTGGAACGTCTATTTACGTAGCTGTACAGGGAGGGCACTTCAAAAGGAGGATATTAACCCCCAAGAGTTAGTTTCCGTTATATACAGAAAGGTCGATTCGCTTCATTTCATCAAATGCTTTATATTTTGTAGGAGTATTAATTTGACAAATCTATAGTTTATTGTGTATAGATTTGCGCGCGTAGTAGAACATAAGTAAATGTGCCATTCAAAAATAGAGGTGCAGCATCAAGTCCCATGTAAAAAAAATTATTCCTAATTAGACTTAAATTTCTTTATAGTATATCCTCGATCCACTTATGTGGTGTTGTTTTAATTAAATTAATGTTTACTACACATTTTGGTAACTTTTCCGGTTTTAGATTTATAGCTCAAATAAATAAAACATATTGTCCACTTATTCTACGTTGGTGTGAAAGTGTTTGTAAATATTGTAGTATTAACCGTTCCGTGCGTCCATAAAACTAAACACTTTGTTCTATCAATTGAAAGAAATTGAAAACAGCACTTAAATCCCTTTTAAACAAATTTAGTGTTTAGCTTGAAATAACTCTCTACTTTCAGCAATGAGGTCCCTGATTCTAGTTGTTGGAATCGCATTCTTGGTGGTTGAATCTAGCGGAGCAACGTTTGGATCGTGGAGCATTTGGAATACAAACTGCTCTGAGGTGACCAAATATGAAATTTTTCTATCCATTTTTCGCGCTCACGCAGGCATGTCTAGTTTTTTTCTAACCATTCTTAACCCAGCGCGTTTGGGTTGACAATTGTATATGTTAAACACATTTCCTTGCTTAATGTTTTTCAATTGGACTTAATTAATTCACGAGTGGAGTTTCGGGCGTGGGTATTATTTCCCCTGCCTCATTTTGTTGCCGAGTTTGTACAGCTGTAAACGTATGAGATTGTAAGAACGTGTGTCAGTCGCGACATTATATTGGCAATAAAAATGCAGGGTACAATTGGCGTTGTCAAAGTTTAATTCAGACTTGTCAAGGACCACAAATGAGAATTCGCTTTTGCATCGAAGACAGCACTGGTGCAGGATGCGGGTTTGTTCGCATTTATTCACGTGTTCTATCGGAGTGATATCCAATTTTCTACATGCTTCTACAGCGCATTGTTAGGTTCAGAGGGACTGCATGGGATCCACGTTTAAATAACACAATTATAAAACATATCTCTGACAGACTGAGCTGCTAACGCAACCCCGCGTCACCAACCATGGATAAATTTGGCTATAGTGGCATAACCTGAAAATGTAAACGTGTAGTGTAGAAAAATCCCTTAGAAATCGCGGTTCCGTGACTTAAAGCGGTTCAATATTTGTTCATTGCAGAACACCAGAAGATTACATCGAGACGAAGTCGTGCTGCGAATCAGTTTGGGGCGAATGGTCGGGAACTTCAGCATGCAATGACACTTGTGGGGGATGTGGAACTCAGACCAGAACTCGCACTTGCACTACTGATAGTCCTGACTGCACACCCGCGTGCGAGTAGGTTTTTAGATAATCTTAGTTTATATATTAATAATAATCTTAAGAAGCCTCTTCAAGATCTCCTTGTCGTGCATTTTCTTTGTATTTATCTAGGCAATCCTGATTCAGAATAAGTAGAGTTCTTTGTTTAACACCTACGGCTTTCTAAACAGCACACTTTACAGAGGAGAGGATACGGATACGGTACTTGGTTGTGATGAAAGGAAACTGTGCACATTCCCCAGAAGGCCATGTTGCGCTGGATTCATCAAAGCATTTACCGCTGAAAAGACGGCAATTTGCGAAAATACTGTTGAGGAGTAAACACCCAGTGAACGACGAACACCTCAAGGGAATAAAACAATTTGATTTTAAAAATCATGCAATATCAATATACTCAGAATAATAAAACTGTTAATAATATCTAGCTGTAACCATAATATACTCGTGTTTAAACCAATATTTGTAAATAAATTATAATTTTATTAGTATGTTCACCATATATGACTTCCGACCGCAACGCGCTTCTCTTTCATACATATTTGCATTGTAGAAGCAATGAGTAGATCCGTGTTTGCTCTGCTGTCCACGTGTGATGCTATGCATACAGATCTGCAACACATACACTACAACCCATCATCCCGGACTTAGATTGTTCTCAGGCGACTTTTCTAAAAAAAAATAGCGGATTAATATTCTCAAACGTTGTTCATGCACTTTCAGTTTTTCTTCATTCATTATCGACGATAGAAAGCATGCAATTGCAAGAGTAGAATTGAAAACCATGACGGTCCAAGAGATCCTCATGCGTATTCTTCTTACAGCATCAGGGTAATATAATTAACCGTCAGTTTGGGATAATGGGGAATCATTTCCTTTATCCCCCCTCGGGAATAAGTCTTTTGAATGACAAATTGTTCAGAATGAATATCAGAAATTACACATTTTGTTGTAATTGTCATTTTTTTCCGACATGTCTATACTATGAAATCGTTTAAAGTCATTTCAAGTTGGACTCTTTTCTAGACGTTTGCTATTTCTAGCGTTCTAATTATCGAACCCTATTTCCAAGATGAAAATAAAATAATTGATTAATTCATTCAAAAAAGCGAATTTCTCTAACAGAGTGTGTCTACCGATGAACCATTAACTTATAGCTACATACATTATTAAATTCCGGATCTTATTCTATTAAAACAAACAATCTGTAAATACGATCTGCAAATAACCACCGCGTAGTTGCAGTTAAAGTGGCATGTCTTATCTTTTCCACTTAATCATATACTTGTTGGCACTAATCTTTGAAAATGAGGCAGTTTTCTGATGTAAATCATTCCTTTTCTTGCTCGGACTTCACGCGTGCTCAACAAGTGCATGTTTCTGCTTTGTTGATAACCTATAGCATGCCTCGTTTGCCTCTTTGTTTGAACAGTGAATTCTATTGATCGGTTCAATCTCCCAGTTGCTAGTTCATTTATTTTCCGTTTACTTCTTTTAAAGTGAAATAATTCATCTTATTTATTTCAAACAATTGCAGATATTCTTTATGAGATGTCTGAATCATCCGACGATTTTCAAAGGCCAAATCAATTACTTCTAAATCAAGAACTTTCGAAAGCGGCAAACACTTCAACTGAACATGTTCATGTACGATTCCGAACACCAGTCAAAAAACGCGAAGTCAGCACTTTTTGGAATGACAACAGGAACTCCAGGTTTGTTTATTGTTTTGCTTATCGGCCGTATAGTTTGTGAGGTACTTTCTACAACGGACGGTGCATGCCGCAACTGTTCATGAAGATTGATTGGATCGTGAGAAATAGAGGAGAATTCTGCCGTTTAAATTATTAATGTTTTTATTTCAGGGATTTCGTCTGGCGGCTATTCACTTGCTTTTATGCTTTGTTTATTGTGGTGTTTGGCATTGTTATCGAATTAGCCAATTTGATCTACCATGGACATCAAGCAACTGCGGATATCAGGGATCTCGTGAGTGTCTTGTATAGAGTCCGGTCTCGCGCTTCTTGTTTGCTTACTGTTAGGTAAATCATAGCCTAAAGATTTTGCAGTTCATTATCATCAATATGTTTGTGTTAATCAAGATCTTCAGATTCTGTCTGTGTATCTGTTCGGTGGATCGATTGTATTTATAGGAGTCAGCTCAGTTCTAGTTTTAAGACATCATTTGGAAGTGATGAATCAGGTGAGAAATGCGTAAGCACATATATCTCGGTTACATATAACTTTACGTTTTGTGTTACCCGTAAGACTTTTACCCGTAATTAGTAAAGATTTTGACCCCTTTACTCTGTGGGACCTGGTTTTTTTTCCTCACTTTTGCTTTTCTTACCTCGTTACATTGTGATTGTTTATATCAATAAACCTTTATTAATTTTTCTAGAATAGAAAACCAATAAAAGTGTTTCAGCGGAAGAGTATAATGATGCTTAACTTGCCCGATCAAGAGCCGTCAGTACTAACCAACGTGTCGACAGGAAGCCTCTATTTGAGAATTGGATGTGTTGGTTAGACTATATAATTTAAAGATAATATTAATTAAGTGGTAGACTGCAGACTATTTGTGCGAATTCAGTTCCGAGGGATTAGTCATTAAGTTTTTTAGTGTTTGGCATAATCGGCGTTGTCTATTATGGAATGAAGACATTAGTATGCGGATTGGGATGGCAGGGTACTGAATCCGAGTGCAATGGAATATCAATTACGATATCTGTTCTCGCAGCGCTCTTCATTTTCGTGCAAATGTGGTTCGTTTTCTGCAATGGAAAGGTTCGTTTGGCATCATTTGCCTGAAGACCAGTAGTCGGTGCCAGTTGAATTGAAATCATTATTCAGACTTATCAATATCACACAGCAACTCTACGCTACAAGTATTGCAGATAACTTTCATCGGCTGGCCTAATTTGGCCCGTTTCGGTCTGATGCACTTGGTGACCACAAACCTGTGGATGTGGCTGCGGTACATTCTTTACGAAGAAGCCAAGACTGTGCATGAAATTCAAAACGTGTGTTCTTATTACCCCCATAATTCCAAGAAACATCACTCTAGCGGTTTACACAAAACATTTTCCCGCGAAAGCAGAATATTTCAGGCTAGTTTCAAGGCGACCAGTTCTTCCGTTAACACGACTCACTCCGCAACAGAAGGTATCAGTTGTACAATAAAGAATATCTAAATACAAAACGCTATTTATTTTCAGTTTCACGTAGTTCCTGTTCGCTATTTATTTTCAGTTTCACGTAGTTTCTTGCAGTTTCTGTTCAGTCCAAGAGTCCAAGTTTTCAGTATCCCACCACTTTCGGTCTCATGAGGAGGAGTGCAGTGGATCCGATTGTGTATTCGGCGAATACAGTGAATTTATGTATGTTTCAATTCAGCAAGAACTTGTCTTCTTGCATGTGTGATATTCTAATAGTTATATGTTTCGTTCAGGTACACGTGTGTGGTTGAGTACTCATTGATCTGCGCGGGTGTTGCCTTTGTGTTTTGGACGAGCATCAGTGTGCGACAGGAAGAGGTGGAATTATAATACCTTGTCCCATTCATACGCACTATTCCTCTGGTGATCTATGTATGCATAAATGAAAAATTGCAATCTTAGAGAACATTTAGGTGCAAAAGAAGCTTCGAAAAAGAAATATCATCTCAATGGATTGTTCTCGAACATCTGAAGGGCTATTCGGAGGCTTCTTTGTCATCATTATATGCATCATTTCCATCGCTTTATTCAATGCATATTCAGCTCAAAAGGAACTCTCACAATGGGTGTGTGTTAATTATATAGCAAAAAGGATGATATCAATTAGAAACCGTGGAATAAATGACCATTATATATATATATATATGTTCCATTTCTTCAGATATTCTTGGGAACAAACGCTCTTTTCTTCTTGCTCTCCATACTCATCACACTTCTAGCTTTCTACAGAATGCGGGTGAGTTGTGATTACTTAAACCACTTTTCTAGCATTGTAACCAAGTAACCCAGTGTCGAAAGGACTGCTCGTGGTCCGAGTATTAGGAGGTATCAGTTATATTCTAAATCTTACAGGTTCTCCAGTTTATCGATAAAAAGGAAGATACCGAAGAAAGTGCCGAACTTCTTGATCAAATATTACTGGTTGTTGGTCTTGTCGGAGAACTTGTTTATTGCATCGGTACTTCTTGCTAACTGGATGTAATTGTTTTATTCCTTCGAGCTATCCACAAAATAAGGCTAGAACTTGATCAATATAAGAAAAAAATTATTTCCCTGCCTCTATTAGAGAAAATCTATTAGAGAAAAAATCGTTTTATGTTATAAGATATGGAACTTTTCCAGGAGGAATTATCGCGTTTTTCAACAATGATGATAGGGAACCGCTGTCCTATTTGTTGGTCGTTGTCCACTTTCTGCGATTAGTTCAGGTACTAAACTATTACCCCACATTCCATGTGATTTTTACTGGAAAAGTTGTTGGCATAAAAAAAAATGGAATGAAATAGTGTACAGAAATAAAATACGAGCTTAGTTGTTATGAACAATTCTTTAGGTTTCGTTCCAATCATTCCTCATTCTAATCAGCTCGCGGCTAGTTCTCTCAACTACAGACGAACATATTCTGAGATATAAACCAGGCAAACAGGTAGTAAACTAAAACATCTAATAAGGAGCCCCTAATGGACGACATGCAATGGTGCACATGTAGAACATGCTAAACAACTAACATTCAAATTCATCATGAATTACTTATAATGGAAATTCTATTAAGGTGATAACACTTATGCTGATGCTCAATTGTGCTCTTTTCCTGTTGAATATCTTCGAAGCGCAGAAGGCTGGAGTCACAGATGAGATAGTGGCCCTTTATGGAAACAGAAGCTGGGCTCTTCTTGTGAGAGGTTGTAGTCCACTCACCATTTTCTACAGGTACATTCTAACCATAAATCAAGAATTCATATGGCAATAACGATCGGGAGGGCCTTCGAAATTTTGTAGAAACATACTGAGAAGCAAGATAACAGCCAAAAATATCGAGGGAAATCAACGTATCTACCACCTTACTGACTTCCCAGTTTAACAAGACAACATATAGATCTTGACAAACTGTGTGGTGTGGCAACTGTATACATAATGTTTTAATTATCTAAGGTTTCACTCATCGGCCTGTTTCGCTGATGTTTGGAAGAAGACATTCAAAGTGAAGAAAGGAGGACCTGAAGAGGAGGAAACAGATGAAGAGGAAGAGGAGATAAAGGAAATCAATGGGTCACACTAGGAAACAATGCTGAGTGATAATAAACTTATCTATATTTCCAACTTCTTGCAAGATTATGAACCCATCAGCATCCCACACGTAGTAATGTTATATGTGACCGCATGTTCATTTGTTGGGTTCAATCCGGAGTCTAAGTATGACCGCACACATTTCTCAAATACATAACAGTGAATAACTCGAAGTTTATGAACATACAAACAAACGTTTATTTCATCGTACGTACGTGCATTAACCGGGTAATATTGTGTAGAGTGCTGAAATTGACTCCATTATCTGTGGATCTGTCTTGCATGCATAGAAGAAGTCCTCTTTCGTGATGCGACCTTTGTTGCCACGATCGAACTTCTGAATTATGTACAGTTTGAAAAAGAATCTGTCAAGGACGTCCGCACGTGCTACCAGTGTATTGAGTGTTTGCTAAGAGTAAGCAATAAATAACATGTGCACCTGAAATATTTGATTGGCCCTTGTTGCTCGATGTTCTCGACTGTAGGTAGGTTTTGCTTTGCGACCTGAATTGAGGGTGGACTAAAATTACCATTCAATAGTCACTGATGAGTGTAAGTATTAACGTAGGCACAATGAACATAATGCAATGAAGATTATTAAATTAAATTCAAGTCAAATCTTACCAATAAGTTCATCCGTTGCTGTGATGACATAAAATAACCGGTGCCACGTAACCTCCCCTTTATTTCTTGGATCATACAATCTGTACAACCAATTCAACTTTTCGTTCATTGTTCCGCGACACAAAACAGATAGAACTTGGACAAATTCCTGAAATAAAAACTTGTGATATTCTTAAACGTCGACGAAAAAAAACTCGCGGACATATTAAAGGAACGCAGTCACGATATTTTCGCAATTTTTATTTAATTTTTATTAAATATGGGAAGTTATGAGAAAACATTCGATATACCAACACCAATTTTTAGAAAAACAAACTCGGGGAGAGAAATCACTGAGAATGGGACTTACTCGACTACAGTAGATACGCAATTGTCCGGGCAAAGGCTCATTATCTACTATAATATAATATAATAACTACCCTGCAGTGTTAGACAATTGTGGAACAAAACTCGCCTGAAAATTAATTGTTCCGCTTCCATCTCTGTCGAATGTTTCGAAAAGTAAATCGGAATAATGTTCAACGTCTCCATGTGGAAAAAGTTCGAAAAACTTTTCCCGCAAAATCTCCCTATTTATAACGGCATTTGGTGACGTTTCCTTGAATGCTCTATATATCGATCGAACTTCGCTTTTGGAGAAATGAGTTTCATCGACTACCTGAATAGTACAGTTGAGTCTTCAAAAGTCAAAAAAAAACTTATCTGACTAATTGCAAGATACCAAAAAATTGCTGTATCGTTCCCGTTTTGGATTTGTAGCAGAACTCTAATTTTAGCTGAACATCCTACTTTTTTCAAATCGTCCTTACGGTAAACCTGTTTGTAGAGAGAAATCGGGAGGCTTTTGGCATTTCTCTCAGCGAATTCTTTCCTCTTTCCTATGGACACATTCATAACTAGAAATCAGGTACGGCCAATTAATTATCATAAAGCAAAACTCAAAGCAAATATGATGCAGAAAAAAAAGAATGACATTGTTGCAGTTCAGTTGAACCTGCCACAGAAAAATTGAAGGAGTTGTCAAGACAGGTGGAGGAAAGATGGATCTCGTTGTCATTTGTCAGGAAAAGATAAAATACAATGGAGTCTGGGAAGGTAACTCTGTTATAAGTGCTAAATGTTAAGTAAGTCATGTTTTTCATATTGATGCATTATCGAAGACCCTAAGCAAACTGCGTTGAAAGATATTTGAAACAGTCTTGTTACAAGGATGATGAATAAAGTCTCCTTTCTGTGGGTTTTGCATTGGAAAACCAACGACAATCATTTATTACAGATGACAGCTGCATTCGTTTTTCAACACCAATAATTATGCGTGTGTTCCACTTCTCAAAGCATAGGATCAATAGTGTGAGTTTTACAACAAACAAATCAAAAATTCTCTGAATTCTCGCAATTAAAAGATACAATGAAAATTGCTCCCGATTTGCAATTAATTGTATATATTTACGAATATTTTCGGTAGTTACCAATTTACACTAATAGTAAGAATACCTGTTGCAAACTGCTCGGTCGGTATACATTTTTGTGGATTGGTGATGACAGAGGAACATCGTCTTTTTCATAACCTGCAAAAACATTTATATTCTGAGTTATCAGATAAGCGACAAGTTGATAAGCTGATTTCTGGGTAAAAAATGCGTTGTGATCAAAAATAACCATGGCAGTTGCTAAATATTATAGTACAAGAGAAAAAAATCATAGGTTGCTTCATAAATTTGGTAATTGCGATAAATCCGAATGCAGGACAATTTCAATATAACAGACACTAGACTCTCAAGACAACCGACGTGGAACGTCATAGACTGTCCTGTCAATTGCTCTCTATAATGTCTGCTCAATAGAAGTAATTCGTATTAGGTATCGGGTAACCTACGTGCTTTCTTACATTGTTTTCTGCCTTGCAAGACAAGTAAAACTTGCTTCGCGCGCCAAACCACGCCATGGGTAAAAATTAAACATACCTACTATTGGAGCCGGCCCATCAAATTCATTTGGATAAGGAATGTGTGAAATGGCAGCTCGGCGGTTCAAACTACTCATTTTGGCACTAAAATTAGTATTTGATTGGCCAGGGGCGAAATCACATTGGAAAGAAATAAAAACGCTTGTGAAAAATGTATGAGGCTTTTATCAGGAAACGAGGGAAAGGCGGAAAACATGCATCATAATGTTCGTAACGGATTTATCGTTGCAAAATGGAGAAAACATCAATTGTGGTTCAATTACGTAGTACAAACATCAATAAACACTGTACGGTCTTGAATGGACGTATGTGTCTTATTCAAAGGCTGTTAAAGGGACGCGGGCACCTTTTTGTCCCTATTATACACTTTGTGTTTTTACCTGAATAATATGAATCTGAATAATATGTAGAACATGATCAGACAAAAAAGTGGCCAAGGCCAAGCACCACAGTAAGACTGAAAACCCAAATGTTAAAATGCCCGCGAGATACATATGCCACAAATTAAAACGTTAGTCAACTCATTATCAGCATGACCATATGGACAATTGTGATCAGGGTTACGGTTGATAATGGCCTAGGAACACTATTTTTCGTCGCTTTTTCACTAGGTGATGGTGCATTTCCTGCAAAAAAACTATGTTCCACTTGTTATTCAGCTAATAAAACACAAAGTATACAAAAGGGAGAAAAAGGTGACCACGTCCCTTTAATATCCGGTCTACTGAACATGTCCGAATGAACGCACACTTCATTTGGTTTTCACATGTTTTATTCAGCACAATGAGAATGACAGAAAAATGAAGATACGACAAAATTACACTAGCTTATTTTCATTGGCATGATATTTTAACAAAAACGGGCGTGCAAGATACATGTCTAATTCTTTTCGCCAGTCTCGAAGAATAGTGAAGCCCCAAAGCAACTGGAGTGTGCAAATTTGATTGTTTCAGCAAAGTGAAATCTATTTTGTAGAGATTCAGTCTGTGTCTAGTGTTAAAATTTTAAATGAACAGATTCGAAAACTATCGCAGTGATATGTGCTATACAACACTGTTATTTGAGAACTACAAGTCATCTGTAATTTTAAGGTTAAAAGTGGTATGTGGTGCTAGGCATGTAATAATGACAAATGACGTGATGCGGAAAAAAAAGAAGAGAAGATCTTTTGAAAATTAATGGTTCATGGTTAAGTGATAGGTCGTAAGTTGGGATCAATATTGGGAATCATGAACCATGTTGAGTGGCAGTTGTTGTCTATGAGGTAGATATCCTCTTCCCAACTCTTATCCCACAACGAACAAAAACACAAGGAAAAAAAAAAAAAAAAAAAAAAAAAAAAAAAAAAAAAAAAAAAAAAAAAAAAAAAAAAAAAAAAAAAAAAAAATCCAAAAAAAAAACTTTCCTTTAAAAGGCGGATAGACTTATTGAAGAAATATTGATCGCCGAAATATATATTTTTCTGTCATACTAAAAACGTATCACTATGGATTAGCTGACATTGCAAAGTGCAAGCAATAATGATGATGAATACTGCAGTAGAATTTAATACTTTATTTAATCATATTTAAAAGTATTGAATGTTATAATTGAATGTAATGGCACTCCAAGTAATTAAAGCCGGACTTAAGAAATATCCAAATTGTGACGATTTGTTTCGAATTCATTTCGGGGGACGTTGCGCATTGCCAATGCAGGGCAGATGACGCCCCGACACGCAAAATGAAATGAGAAACAAAATGAGATTGGAATATGCAAAACTCTCGGGAAAAACAAGCATGATACAGAAAAAAATCTGCCGTTCTTAAACGAAGATGTAGAATAAAATTCAATACAAATCAAGACCATAAAGTGATTATATATATATATATATATGTATAAACGCAGCGTTAAAATAGCTGTACTATACGTTAAGTGAAAAATACCCTGTCGTTGATTGAAAAGAACTGTGACCTGTCCCAGTTACGGAACCAATGTGAATTGTTTTGCACATTTAATTCACAGACAAACCATCATATGAAAAAGTTTATTGATTCTGGTAGAGATCTTGTAAATAAGCGAATAAACAATGACTAGGATGATGTTGGTGAAGGCAGATGAAAACCTTCTGAAGGGCTTCGATTACGAAATCGATCATGTAAAACACACACCACTACATCCACAAATAAGCAGTATATGTACAACCCATAGTATAAGGGAATGCGATTCTTATGCGAACTTACTATAAGTTGTGAATGTAATAAAAATAGACAAAATCAGTAATATTTAAATAAATTAGAACGATGCATACTTTTAGGGAATGCTCGCAGAAACGAACCCAATAATTACTACAGCGAACGTACAAAAAAACATCATTTCCTATAGCAGCACTTTGCTGATATCAGCTTAAAGTATGTCAACCTCATGGACCCGTTATCTCGGTTGATTACTGTGCTCACTCAACGCTTTAATGATTCAAGGTTTTCGTTAGTTTTACCTTTCAAATTGAGTAACAATATAGAAGGAGATTGTTTGTGCCTAGTTCTTAAAGAGAGGCGGTGTAACATTTTCCATATATTCGCTGTAAGCCTGCATGTTTCCTGGTGGATCATACTTGATCACAACGTACAACATTGGTAGTGCCATTAAAGGCTGGCACGGGCTAAACGATTTGTTATTATTACTGATATATTATTTGTGCACTTTTGTCAAATGTGTTTTGAAGATATTTATTTGTTACGTTCTACGTTTTTGTCAACGACATACACACACCCAACAAGTGGGTTTTATTCTACTATAAAAAGGCAATAAAAGTTACCCTCTCTTGATTCCAGTTGAATATCTGATTGCAACTCCTACTCCCATTCGGCTGCTAGCTTTCCACACAAGTTGCGTGAAATGTCCATACTTGTGGAAGGTTCCGGGAGAGTACCTAGAGTTTCACTGGTGATAAATACGACACTCCAATCTAATAGATCATACAACCAAAGTCACATCTATTCATTCCTATAAAGATGGAAATGAAGATCCTGATATTTGTGAAAACAGCCTTATCCAGGATTCCCCAACCATTTGCACAGTGGCGACATTTCTGTGCTTGCCATTTATCCAATTCATTGTGCCATCCCTAGCAAGCACTGTTTATCACCTGTCTGTCAACAATTTATCAGTCTGCAATGGACTATGTGTCCTTGCCAATCCCGACTACTTCCCATTTTTATCCCTTTGAAGGAACCGATCCTGGCCAAGACCTTGAAGTCTCAGGAATCCAGGGCCGAGCAGAAAACAAGTTTGCTAAACGCTAATAGATAAACAGTTCACTCGCGGTATCATCATTCGAAGTGACTTCTGTCGAAAAGCTATGCTGACGTCACAATATCAGAATTAACAGTTTCATCGAGACGTTCCAATTTGTTATTTTCTCTAGCAAGGTCAGCAAGTTTCCGCAACTGAACCATTTTTCAGCCCTCAAAGTCGCTAAACCTCTTTAGCCGTGTTTACGTTCTATATCTGGCGATGGGATCATTGCAGTTTTTGCGCGACAACAATCCTTGTTTATGTTTGTATAAATAAGATGTCTGCTTATGATAGCCGACATAAGCAACTCGTGTGAAATTCGGAGATATGGTTTCAAGGGGAAAACACACAAACAAGAGTTAAACAGTTCATGGGAATGTATCGCCCTTGTATCGTCTTTTTTACTCTTTATTTTGTCCTAGCTCTATATGGATAAGTTTGCAGCGGACAGCTGAGCGAACTGTTTATCTCTCTTAAATGGTCGACCGGAAGCGTGCAAAATAAATGAAAAGGTTGGCGCCAGGGTGACGGGGAGAATTATTATACCGATTGGGATATATGCCCCCGTTCCCCAGGGGCGATGACATAGCACGTGCTAATAAGGAATAGGGAAATATGGGAAGAAGTTTATAAACATATGAGCTACTTAAGAAGGTCAATTACAGTAGGCTCACTGATATTATATGTGGTGAAACAATCTTATATTTAATTGGGCACCCAATCAATTTACTAGAGAAATTGAAACAATATGATGGTTCAAAGAAAGGTTCAACACGATTAAATAAATATTTTTTCGTGCTTATGTCGAAGGCGAATTAGTTCAATAATAAATCCCTGACACCTCGTGCATTGTTGCTTCTAATGCTATAATTTGACTTTATGTCGAGACAATATATATTATACTAGGAAAATTGTTGGCATACCTTCCGTAGTTGTATCCAATGCCCTCTAAGTAGAATCCCTGTGTGACCACTTCGGCGAAAAGGTCAGGATTCACCAAATTATTTGCAGCAAAGTAGAAGAGATTTTCGCCGTAACTGCAAAAAATATACATAATCAGGCTATTGAAGTAACTTTTGTGCACTATACGTTCCAAACACTTCAGTGCTTCTTTTTCTTTTATGAAATATTGTTTCGAACAAACGACATTACGCTTAAGAAACTTTGTGTATTTTCGATTCTTTCCTTTTTTCGATATAATCTCCAAATCCCTGAAAATGGCTTTGGCAGACTTTTAGCCTAAGCCGTTGAAAGCAGTAAATTACATAAACCGTGATCTGAGCAAATTGTTCACATGTTCAAAGCACAATAGTGCTCGGAAGTTCCATCGTACGCAACAAACTTGTGCCATCCGGTTGGAAAAGTGGACAGTGAGTTTTCGAAAAGCAAGACAAGTTGTCTTTTTGGCAAGTGGACGCATGATCATCCAAGAGCAATGTCAATCACTTACTTTCTCGGTTTCTCGTGGACGAGGCACTCTTGCCTGTTTCCAAGACTATCGGCCCATCGTTGCGCGTATGCTTCGAGTTTAGGGTCGTAACTGAGGGGCGCTGCTCCGTGACGAGCTCTATACGCATTATGATGAGCCACCATCTAAAAATAGTTCTTACAGAAAGGATTACTTTTAACATTCTTTAAGGCAGGACCCATAAAAAATGAGATCTGAAAGATTCATAAAAATAATAATGATTACCCTATTTTTGAACATGTTCACATCAAAATGGCTGGCAGGTACTCCGCGACGAATTCCTTCGATCAGCAAGAACTGGCGAATTTGATTAATCTGAATTTAAATTTATGAATTTAAACATGTTGGTTTTCCATCAACATTCTCAGTAATCACCGCAATGTCGTGCCGGCTCCGAATATCATATAGGTAACAACTCACACTGTTTAGGTGTTGTACGATTCCGTTCCCTGATAAAGTCGGCATTTGCGTCGCTGATACCGGAGGAATAGTCTTCATTGATTTGTACTTTTCTAATGCTGTTGGTTTGGTCACTTTGGCGAGTGGAAATCGGTTTCTCTAGAAAACGATGAATTCAAACAAATACTTGGAAGAACTGCGTTGAACCTCAGTTGCATAAACAAATAGAGAGAACCCTTGTTGTTCTGATTTCCTTGGATTCTGTGCATTAGGTTCTTGATCTACATCGGAACGCCATACTGGCAGCGATTTGAAGTAATTTGATGAGCATGAATTTCTCACATTTGTGGTGGGAACGTAGAATTTGTGAGTCGTTTTGTGTGTTTGACTGTGAAGGCCAACACCGAGAAGAATGTACGTCATACTGAAAATATTTTTTCTTGTCATATTATTGTGAAAAAAGCGGTCAAGACATCTTTTTCATAAAATCTTAATATGCTTCATATTTTCAAATGCAAATACCGCATATCAGAGTGATAGTTGGTGGTGATTCGCTCAGTGGTTTTCCTTGTCGAGTGCTGTATTTGTTGCCAAGTGGGATTGGTAATCACCTCGCCTCCAAGCGTAACCCGCACATAATAATAGTCACTTGTATCCTGGAAAAGATTCTTTAGCTTATAAAATAAAAGTATGAAAAATAATTGGAGTTTGTCTTCCAGATATGTATACTGCTACTGCATACAGAAACGTACCATATCAAAGTTTGCTGAAAGACATTTGTGTGAATCAGACGAGTGCATGCATGCAGAACTATACACGGCCTGAAAGTACATTTGTTCTGTAAGATAAAAACTTCGTAAAACAGAAAAAAACATGAGCAATGAGACACTAATAGCATCCCGTAAAGGTAAATGATTCTCAGAAAACAAGATCAAACATACTTTAAAGGTACTTTCCATCGCTGTTTTCCCTTTCAATTCGTGTGAACAGGTGCAGTCTCGGCTAGCTGCTGGATTGAACGTCGGAGCATGGCAGGCACAAAAACTAAAACATCAAATTAACACCAATTGGACTGGTGTTACAATGTATGAGTGAATTAATTCCAATAATACAACAGAAGGAATAAAAAACTGTGCCGATCAAGGAGATTAAAGAAATCATAGAACGAGTTCAATTGAAAAAAGCATGACCCTTACGTGAACGCGTATCTCTGGTTTAGTGCAGATCCTAGCTCCGTCCTCTCCACTCCTTTGTAACTTAACACAACAAGCTCTGTTGATGCATTCTGTAATCAAGTTGTTTTTGCTGTTAGAATATATGGATAACCATGTTTTATAAAAAAAATGTTAAAAAGTAATTGCTAAAATGGGTTTTGAATCTCTACTACATTTGTAAAATAGTTGCGCTTTTCGCTAAATTACTATGAACAGTCATACCCACCACAAAGCTTGGGCATGTTGCCAGTAGGCTGCCGAAGATTGCGAGTGCCAGGATCATTTTCCCGGAAAGTTACGTTTTCCCTTGCTACCGCCTTATATAGGCCGCCGATCAGAGCGCCCGCAGGAGAACCGGAAACAGCTCTTAAGGCGGGTGCACCACGCCTCCCCCATACAGTAGTATCCCGTGGGTGGTATGCCATGTGTGGATGGCGCGCACGTTATCCAAGTGCCGGTCAAATACGCCCACGCAATCTTGAAATACCTAAGCGGATAAGTGTAGTGATGACTTAAGTCTTTAGTACATCGTCTTGACCCAATCGGACTGAACACTTGGTTCCACAATTATCATCCAAGCGATGAACTCATGTGTACATATTTGAGTATCAAAACGGAAACAATCGACTTTCTTCACTACATTTGTCAAAATTAAAAGTTCATTGTAGAAATTAAGTTACACTTTAAATGTCAACTGAATTTTTTCTTCGATTTTTATTGCGGCAATGGAAAGTGCAAAGAGAGCAAGGTCATATTGGGGTCACACGCGACCATGGAAATTCAACGAATTTTTCATTTTTTTTTCGTAAAGAAAATCCTCTTTGCAGAGAATCCTGTAATGAATGATATCATTTTGTAGCCACTGTGTCTAGCTCACTGTCTCCAGATGTTTCAGTTGTAATATTGTGGCTTTCATAGTTGGAGAAGTAGAATCTTTGTGACAATTTACTTCAACACTTTCTTGTATTCATGGAGTTCCGAATTTGATCCATAATAAGCGATTAAAAGGAATACGCCTAAAACCAATAGATATTTTATATGGATGTCTTCATCACATTACCTGTAAACCATCAATATAAATGGTTTGTACTTGCTGATAATTGTCAAAAAGATGTATCGATGCTGGAGCAACCAAAGTAAACGTATAGGCCTCGAATGGAGGTATCACAATTTTGTCGCTAAATGGAAGGCTATGCAGATTTCATATGGATCTAGCAGTGAATTCAACCCTACATAATGATGACAGCTTCTTGAAGAACTGCCTCCACTTATTGTACCAGTAAAGCAAATCAACTGTTGACATTGAATTCTCGGTCCCCGTCAACAATACACTAGATAGACTAGGCGGATGGGTTTGCAATAGTACAGACAGAAGGGATCCGTAAACAGACTAAACATCTGTGCCGGCAAGTTGAAAATACCAACAACAAAGTTGCACGGCGTAATGCGACAGACTACACCACGCAGAACTATGACTTGTTGTGCTTGTTGTGCCTTTAATGAACAAAAAGGCGATTTGCAAATTAAGTGTTTTTAACTGTGGATCACTCTTTATCAACCTGCTGATCTGTACGCACGGGCTCAAAAAATGTTTGTGTAACCAAAACATGAACGAGCATACGTCCCGCACCTCCATTTGGTCTATTTATCACCGTAGGTAGCCGAAAACCACCGTAGGTAGCCGAAAACCACTTGAGTGCTGACGCAAATCTTCCGTCATTTACAAGAAAAGTGGTGAACAGTGTCATGGACAATGTTTTGGTATTACAAATGTCCAATTACAAAAGCGAACTGTAGATCACAGGGTACAGTGATCCTCTTAGAAAGTCTCAAGTGTGCTCTAATCCATACAATTTGAATACAGTCCAATCGCAACAATGAATACATTCAGTCCAAAAAAAGAAGAAGAGAACATTGCCTACGCAGTAAAGAACGGAATTTTCTAACATCCGTTTTAAAGTTTAAAGAAACTAAATTTGGGATTAGAGTATATATGTGTCCAAACCATCAGCATGAACTCGCACTTTTAATATGTGTACATCAACGTGTTTTTTAGAAAGGCGAAATTCATACCAGCAAGAACATCGAACAATTAGAACCACACAAAGAGTCAATGTTTCTCTATTTAATATCATTTCTTTTTCATGTTACATTTTACGCCGAGCAAACTATGCCAAAAACATTTTGCCAAGGAATTGATTTGAGAAAAACAAAACTAATATGTTCCCTTGCTGACACTTTGACTGCACATGTTGTTTGCATAGCATGATAGTTAGGACTAAAAACACTTTTCAATTCTATATCACGCATTGTTACGGGTGCGCCATTATTTGAATTAGACGCTAACACGTAAATCGACTTCTAATAAGTTGGCAAACAAACACACATAAAAACCTATCAACACTTCCGGGCCTGCATAAGGGTTCGTCACAAATAATTTTGATAATATTTGAAAAGCAGTTTGTTTGCCAGCAAAAATTTCGCTGGCAAAAAGAACTCCAGCCAACCGGATTCGAACCAGTGACCTAAGGATAGCTGCGACTCTACAGTCCTCCGCTCTACCAACTGAGCTATGGCTGGATGTGATTTTTTGAATTTCATAAGCAACATACGCAGTTCACAGCAATACGTGCGGAAATATGAATAGTGTACACAAACAAAAATTTAGAACATGCGTAACTCTATTGACAAAAAAGCGGTTGAAATTAAATGACTTCACTCTAATTGCCTTGAAAATTCGCAAAACAAATAATGACTTGCATAATACCACGATGATAACTCAGTTCTTTAACACGGTTTTTAAACAATGATTTTTTTTTCAAAAAAGGAATAGATGAAGAAAGTATGCATGTAAGAAAAAAAGCGTGACACAAGAAAATTTTAATGACAAAACGAACTCCAGCCAACCGGATTCGAACCAGTGACCTAAGATAGCTGCCACTCTACAGTCCTCCGCTCTACCAACTGAGCTATGGCTGGAATGATAAGCGAATACCGGGGAACTCCGATAATTTGTCTATGATTTCGCAGGAAATTAAGAAATTCCAATCAGACTGAGGTGATAAAAATCTTGAAATGAATACCAAAGAGCTTGAACAAGTAGTTTTCCAAGTACACATCGTAAAGGTTTTTTGAACCAGATTTAAGAAAAATATTTATTAACATGCCAAGAGAAATAAACAAAAACAACGCAAAACCGGGAAATTCAATGAACCTTACAACCAGGAGGAGACAAGACAGCGACCAGAGCGTTTTCACAAAAATTACAGACTAAAAGACTGTATTACGAGAGTTGAAATTCGAAACAGACTTCATTGAAAAGACTATTAAACAACAAGTGAACTAGTGGCGAAACTGGGATGAATGTGTATGCTAAGTGAAATCATAACAATATAAAACGAAATAAATACGATATGGAAATGACCAGTGGATAAGCAACGAGAGGCATTAGTAACCCATAAAGGAGAATTTCACACAATACTAATACACTAAACTCACACACGACACCGAAAGAAGAGCGGAAAGGCAATTTGGACGCTCGCAAACCAAACCCGTAAAATAAAAAATACCGTATAAGATCAACCGTAGTAATTGCAGATGGACACTTAAAACAATTAGGTGAACGGAATGACAACAACAATGGAGTGTATTTGTGGGAAAAACAAGAAAAGTTGTTAGAATATATTAGTAGAAATACTCTTGAGAAAAAATCTTGCGTCACATCAACTAGAGCTGGAATTGACAAATGGGCGAAGATATGCGAAGCGGTTAGAATTCGCGGCAATAAACAGGTATTAAATCGTAAACAATGATAAAGGCCCAAATAATCATAACAGAACACGTAAGGCTTCCTTGGAAAGACACTAGATTCTCCTAGAGAAAATGCATCTAGTTGCGCATGTTGTGACCAATGTAGACGAAAATAAGGGAGAGGATCGCCGAAACGAGGAAGATGATATCGAACCACTTGTGATAGAAGTCAAACTTCAGCTGTCCCAGCACTTCGGTGACAATCAGTCGATACTCCGAAGGCATGTTCATACGCATCAAGAGCACAGAAGACACAAAGTACATACCCTAAAATGGAGTGTCATTATTAGCAGAGTCGCATACGAAATCAGTTGTAGTGTTCAATGTATTCACCGAAACCACACAATAAATTACCGATTTTGTTGCTTCAAATGGCACAATATCCGCAGAAATAGAGAAAATAACCCTGAAAACAGGCTTATTTTTAGCGTAAAATCACCAAACATTCAGGAGCTTACCATGAGCTGTGCGAGGACGAGCACGATTGTGTTGCTGGAGTGAGTGCTTGAGATCGCAATGAAGAATTTTGTGAGGAAGATGAGGAGACCACGAATGGAAGTGACCACAATGACGCCGACCAGAAGGAAGGAAATGTGCTGCGACCAGAAAGGAACCTGAAACAAAAAGGGAATTGGTGATTAAAGGAAGGCAGTCACTTCAAAATCAACTTTTTTATTCGATTTTTATTAGATGCAAGCAGATTTATAAAACAATATGCAACCCATAAAAATCCACATAAAATGGAACTCAGGGAGAGAAATCAATGAGAATGAGTTTTGATAAATGACCGACGCCGGTGCATATATGCAATTGCCAGGGGTACTTGGAGAGTGAACAGCCTGCAGTGTTACACCTGGCGCGTGGTTTATCACTGCAGGGTATTTATTATGAAACTCTATACGGGCAATTATAAACTACGGTATATAAGTAAAAGTCATAAACAGGGGTTTCTCTCCCTGAGTTCGTTTTGCCGTACTTTGGCGCTGGAATCGTAGTTTTCTTCACATACTTGAACAATTAATGAAAAGCGAATAAAAAATACGAATTTGTAGTGACTGCGATCCTTTAAGGAAACAACTGTCGATGTTCTCAGTAAACAACCTGAGGAGGGGGGTTAGAAGCATTATTGTCGTAAATAGTTTCTTGTTATAAAACTGTAGTGAACATTCTAGGCTCAGCGGGTACTGCGTTGAAATCACACAAGCTGATAATTGAGAAAACAGCGGATTTGGAGCAATGCGGTTGTATGGCAAACAAAATGATAAACAGTAGAATGAACTCACATCAATATCCAGTCCGACCCAGTGAACACCAATCTCCATTGCCTTAGTGACCGGGTCAACCTAAATACGAGTAATGTTCAGAAAAGAACATGCTGGAGGTCGACAATTTTTCCACAAATAAGCGGCAAACGCTTGTTCCATGATTCTGTACAATGAACGATTAAAATAGTAATTAGCCGCGTTCGATTGCAAGGTGGAGGTGGGCCAAAAATAAGAAAGAATGATAAGCTCTGAGAACGAATCGTTTGTTACAACAATATATGTGTAACAATAAGTGCAAAAGACGAGGATTCGGTACATGCTGTTGTCATATTACTGATAAAAAAGCTTGTATGAAAAACTTGGTTATTATAATTACGACAATGACCAAGAACAAAGACCCACTCACATATTTCTTTCTTTTGCAGAACACCTTACGTTTCAAACAAATACTCACCTTTCCTTCTCTCTGGAACACAATGTTGATGGTACAGATGAACAGCTTCCACATACAATAGACGGCAAAGATGTGCCCGAGGAAATTGAACCAACGACCCAACAACGTCTTAGAGAAGTCCATTCGATCCTGAATAAACAAAATGTTCATTGGATGAACGGGGCGCTCACAAATACATGCTCACAAATACATGCACATAACTTCATACGCATATTTCCAAAAAAATGCATGACGTAGACCGAAAATAAACAAGAAAAATGGGGTGAAAGGATAAATAAATCTCACCTTGTTGTTCTTCATTTCCACATACTTCAGGAACAGGCTCTGACCGAGTGCCTCGAGAGGTTCAGCATCAGATTCCAGATCCCTAAAGTGTTTACAATAATACTTTCAAAATAACCTGCCCAGGCGAAAAGCTGAATTTAAAGATGGTGATGAAGAGGGCATGGCTTGAAATAAAAAAACGTACTGGATCTGATTAGACAGCGAAGAGTTGGCACTGGAAGGAGAGCTGAGGTAGGAGGCAATTGCGTTGAAAAATCCACGAGGAGGCTCTTCTTCTAAAGCAAGATAGAATTTACCACAGCAGAAGGTAAGATAGTTTTAGAAGTAACAAAAACTGCTGATGACTGTATTGGTATACAGTCGGTGAAAACGTAATGTGGAAGAGGACTGTGAAAATGTCTAACCAACCTTGATTGGAAGTCTGCAACTGGAGGTGCTTCAGATGTGCAATTTTCTGCTTTTTTCTAACAATTTGATCCATGTTTTTCTTGATCTTTCGCTCCATTTGAGATATGTCGAGGTCGGACACCTAAACCATGTTCGCATTTAACGATAAGTGCCGTTCAAACGGGGGTTTATGAATAACAACCATCATTCACCAATATCATATACCAACACAAAAATATCAAATATATGACACCCAACCAAGGGTTTTGAAATCTAAAAAAATCACCGGCGTGATGCAGATGGTCAAGTATGTATAAGGAGCGCAAAAATATCAAGCATATGACACCCAACTAAGAGTTTTAAATAAAAAAATCACCGGTGTGATGAAGATGGTCAAGTATGTATAAGGAGCGTTAACAGCTCCAAACCCAGAAAGAATCGCCATACAAGTGACACCAATTATTCCCACTCGAGCAATTGCCTGTTCGATTGTGAAAATACCTAAACATGCATATTTTTGTAAACGATTTTGTTGGGAGATCAGATAACGGCAAAATGTTCACAACATAATTTATGAAATAGTTTGGTAAGTCTGGTCAGGAGAATATGGCAAACAAATGTAAATAAACGTACCATGTTCGCGGCTGAGGATGGGAAAACCATCGCCCATTCTCCAGAAGAAATAAATAAACACGGCCCAAAATGTGACAGAAATACCAACTATATGCTGCACGGGAACTGTAAAACAACCTTCAAACTCTTCACTCTCATCATCATACTTCATCTTTTCATAATCTAAACAATGTATTATTTCAACGAAGATCCACCGATGAATGTTGCACAAAATTACAACAAGCAATAACAAAACAAGTAAATTTCAAAGCAATCCAATTACAACAAGAAAACCAAGTGATTGTAGCTAAGCATGTGAGGTTAGTGAGCCAGGTAACGAAGTCCTTAAGCACAAAAAATATGACTCACAGTAAGTGAAAGAGCGAAGAAGCGAATAGGGAATACACAGTGGAATAACCACGATCAAGATCCACAACATCAAATAGAGTGTGAGGCGCCAGTGGAACTTTCGCGATCTGAAATCACGACACATGACTGGAAAATTGCTCCTAAAGTAAATCAGATGGAATAGCCAAACGGTTAGGCACCGAATACTTAATGAAACATAGTAAGTCCGGTTCTTATTAAAGAAATGTGTAACTTCAATTCGACATATCCAGGGTTCACTATATAGTATGTTGAATCACAAAGTCAAACGGAAAACAACAGTTTCTCACTCACGTACCAAGTTTGCAGCTGATCAAGGAAAAATAGGGAGAAAGGAATGAAACTTACTCCCTGTCCATAACATCCACAATTTCAAAGATGATCAGTTCGAAGAGCTCGCAAGAAAGGGCAAATGTGGCCGAGAAGAGCACTTGCATCAGACGACCCGTGATCTCATAGTTGCGGAAAAGCTAGAATAATACGCATTTAGCTTTCGTTTCAACAAAAAAAATTTCGTCTTCTGAAACAAAAAATAATAATTACAAAATACACGGTCAGTGAAAACCAAATAATTATAAATACATGGCCAATGAAAAGAATTTCCATTTACAATTCGCGTTAGCCTTGAGGTAGGAGATAAATGGGCGGCAATAATTGAATAACAAGTAGTCTTTGCCCCCTTTCGCGCTCCGTAGGTGCACTTCGAATCACCAAAACGAAAGAATCTGCAGTTTTTAAAAAAAAATACCTGTTTGACAAAGAAGAGCCATCCGCACATGAAGAAGAATACGTGGGAGGACATCATCACCCACATGTCCCAAGAGAGGAGCATCGTGTCCTAGAGATATACAAGTTAATACAATCGCGGTTCCATACTATGCATATTAAGCAAAAAAAAAGGGGTAAACAAAATTGTACTGAGACCACTAAAACAGGTTACAAGTATGACTGCATACTACAAAAGAACCGTAAAAAATCGAACGGAACGAGAAACATATTTGCTTAAAAATATCAGAAAAGGCCCAGTGTCAGGTTTTCCCTACAAGTAAAAAATGGGATTACAAACACCAAAATAACGTTAGTCGCTAAAAGAAAATGAAAGCCGCCAAATAATGAACGACAAAAGTACCAATGCTTTTTCTGCCGAAAATCACAATTCATGTCGAAAATTATACGTGAAAAAAGCAATATCTTATAAAATGTTCACAGGAGAAAGAACAACCGAATACACGAAACAAAAAAAAATAAGAACGCATTTAAAAAATAACAACAAAGCAAGCAAGAATTAAAACAAATTTCGCGAAGAAAATATTTTCGCCGCTACACTACGATGAAATACTAATTGCGGCTTATCTCCAGGGACAAACGTAGCGCGGCGGACCAGCGTACATTTGCGCAGGAAATTTTCTTTGGGTCAGTTATCTGAATTGACTAAAAGGTCTGCTAAATATAAATATTAGAATTATAACTGCCATAGTAATTAATATACCTACTTTACTACTTAAGTACCACAAACGAGGTGAAATTGCACCCAGCTTGTGATGGGAAATACTGAAGAGGATCAACTGAATTCAGTAATTCAACAATTGAAATCAACTTTTTCATTTCCACTTGCTCTATTAGCGGGAGTGTTTCGTATTCTATCGATCATTTTCAATATTATCACACTACCCTTGCGAATTATCTATTCATTCGCTGTGCATTTCCCTATCACGTTTACTGTGATTTTAATCTTCGCATTCACGATGATCTATCTATTCCGAAGAATCACTGCTCAAAGATTTGTGAATTATATTCTCTATACCATTATTCCATATATTGGTGCTATTGCTTACTCAGCAGTAGCAATCTTTTTCCCTCAAGTCGGAATTATCTCACGGATAATTGAGGTATGTGAAACTGTTAGAGTTGTCTTGGACTTACTGTGACATTTACATTTAGAAATTCATAGCTCCGAATCGTTTATTATTCTGTTTTCAGATGGTTCTTCATCCGATCCGCTGGCTGCTCGGTATGGCTTCTACAGTTGACGAGAGGGCAGTCCCATTTCGCAATGCCGTCGAGATGATAGCACCGCCTAAACACCGTCGCCCTCTAAATGCTGGGCGCCTTCTATGCACCAAGTGTTTCAAAAATGAAAAGTCCATATTACTCCTTCCGTGCAGTCATGTGGCTCTTTGTGACAAATGCTATCAGAAAATCTCAAAAATTCCCACATTTACGTGCCCAATGTGTCAGTTATCCGTGGAAAGCACTATCAGAGTCGAAATCTGAACCATAAATATTCTAATGGCCTGAAATAATAACTATTGGCATGCCCGTTACAGAAAACCACCATAATATTACGCAATTGAATATGCTATCAACTGAAAAGAAAATTTTCTCATTATATTTGCTCACTATTTCAGTTTATGTGTTATTCCTTTTAATGGTAAACAATCAGATTATTATTATTATTGGTTCTCTACCTCAATCTACATTTGCTTTACGTTTTTGGTTTACTTACGAAGTAGAATTGCATTCGCGATCAATGAACATTTATGTGCAGTTATTGTTCTTATCAACAGCAAATATATATGTACAGCAAACATTGCAACCTGTCAACCAGAAATATAACAAGTATTTGATGAAAAGTTATGCATAAGAAAATGATATATCTTCCTAATAGTTAGAAAAACAATGGTGTTCTTTTTCGAATTACCAGCTACGACGCTAACTTGTTAATGCTCGATTCCCCCAAATGGAAACAATTCTTTTCCATAATCAAAGCAGGATATTAAGCAAAGAAGTATTTTCTCAGTTCCACAGTTGCGAGGAAGGAGATTACTCCCTCACTGAGTTGGGGCTTCCCTGGGAGTGTTCTCTTCGTGGTGCCTTATCGACCGTAGTCCACAGGGTCCCTGTTTCGGCGGGATGGGGTTTGTCTCGCTTGCTCGCGGCCACTCCGACCCGTTTAAGCCTCGTTGGATTGCCTGTGCCTTGTTCAAAACTCCTGCGTATAACATCTGCCAAACTACTCACTCGTCTTTTCGATTTAGCTCCCATTCTTTTGACAAATTAAACAATCATCCCGCGGAAGATTTCCGTTCTTCATGCCTTCCATTTTAATTTGTTACAGAATTACACTGCGCTTTAGACTTGCTAGTTTGCCTGTTCTAATCAAAGTTTCATAAATGTGCGGTTCCTTCCACAAGCATTTGTTATAACTCTCATCGTTTCCTATGTTTTGTCTATTGCATCTTATTTGAATGAGTGCCCTATTCAATTATTTATTCGCTTTTCTTATTGTAATAAATAATCGCACACTTTCTGAACTCGAGCGGAATGTTTTTTGTAGCGGCAGTGCATCGGATTTTTATCTTGCTTTTCTATTTGTGACGTTTGTTCCTTGGTTCCTGCAACCTGGAGTCTTCAAACTGTCTTCTGTCATTTTTTTGTGGCAATTTGTTACCGATGTGTTGTCTAGACTGACGGTTTTTTTTTGGCATATTTCCAAATTTATTGTGGGTTGTTCTTTCTTTTAACATTTATTCTCTGTCCCGTGGCATTTATTCTGTTTCCCTGATCTTTTCGTTAACATTACTAGTTTTAAGTAGTTTGTATTTGTCTGCTTCTTTTCCAAACGCCAATATTTTTATTCAACCTACAGTCCTATAACATCTGCGTTTCACTTCTTTTGCATGCGAGCACTAAGCAGTGCTCTGAAGTTTTGCGTTCTCACAAGGCTTCTATCCTCAATTTAAGGCGAGTAAACATACCACCAACAATTGATCCGAATTGAACTCTTTCATACACAAAGAAGACGGACATCTCTGGTTACTCATCCTCAAAAATAACTGCTTCGCCTGTACATCTCTCAAGTTTTGACGCGTTGAGTTTACATTTCAAATTATTTTTTTTTGTGCCGATTTTCAAAGATTTGACATGTTGTATATTACAAAGTGAAGTTTTTTATTTTAATTTGGTTGTCTTGATGTGAAATTACGTCCAGTTCCCGTTTTTAGCATATAGAAATTTTAAATCCGTAATCAGACCGGATTTTCTGTTTTCTAAGTAAGTCAGTAGTTCTTAGTTGTAATTATTCAAAAAAAAAGGCAAATTTGTTTTGTTAACAGTGCTACACGTCATTCATATTTTATAGCGCACTTCAAGTCTCCCGCGAGTCAGATAAGCGCGAAGTTGTTGAAACAATTTCGAAGTGTACTTGTGATGACTTGTAATTGTTCACGATTGCTTCAAGAATGTGATGTTTTGTTTTGTTTCATTTCTAGGTTGCCCTTCATGGGACAATCTCTCCTGGGGCTTCTGGGCTTCGTACTTATTTGTTACTGTTTTCGTTTGTTTGTTTTTGTAATCTGATTTTGTTAGCGGAATGATGATGGGTGGCCATCAGTTCAGCCTTCTTTTCCTTATTATGCCCTTATGTCCTCTGTCATTCATTATGTTTCAGAACTATCATTGATGGGCCCCCTTCTGTGTATAAATTGTTGATAAGAAGTGTGTTCTCGTGATTTATCGCCTCCTAATTGATTGCTTATCAGCTTTTCCCACCTCGTTTTATTTCTGGAAAAATGGCTATCCTTCTTGAGTCTAGTGAACAGCGTTAGCTCACCCGCTTGACACCATTTTGAAACGTAACTCTTTATCGTTATTAACCCATTTTTGTTTCCTTCAGCACGTCTTCAATCTATTGTTTGTTCAAACATTGTTACTCATTTTGAAACCACTTAAATGACGGCAAATGGTTATGGTACTTCTGTCTGTACATAAGGGAAAAGTTTGGGGTATCAGTTGAATGGCTAGTCAATTTCATTTTTCAATCTGACAAAGTGCACCATGTGAAATTGCGAGCTCCTTGTTTGTAGAATCCACGGGTCTGCGTCCGCATTGAGGGAAAACCAACGGGCCCTAACTCAAATTTATAAGGCTGCTGTATTTTGTTTACAGCAGACTCGTTCACCTAGGGTTTCGTATCTTTTTCCTATCTAGAGACTATTGTAACGCCTTACTGTAGGCAATTACTTTTGCAGTATTCAAGGTCTATGCGGCGCAACCACTTTAACGGCCTTGATTGGCGAACATGTTTATATCTATTGCACTTCGCCGTTTTATCATACGCTCTTCAATTATTCTTTCAGTTGTATTTTTGTGGGGCATGAGCCCCATGCGTAATACAATTTATGAGAAAATGCAACTGGCAATGACTAACACGCTCTCTTGTTACAGAACTGTTTATAAAAATTCCACGTGTTTGTTTCTGTTAGTCGTGCATTCATTTTCCGATTCTGAAATAAAGATCAAATCTAGCCTTTCTTATAATTATGTCGCATATCTAACGGAATGCAGAATCCTCAGAGAGCCACTTTGTCAATTAGACAGCAATCGTAATAATAATTCAATCAAGTCAAAAGTTAGATATCCGCCCTTTGGTTCTTTGGGAATATTTTATGCAATTTAAGAATTGCTTTTAATGGTTTTGTAGTTTGTGTCACCACGTAAAGCTTCCCTACATTGTTCCAGTTTTGGTTCTGTAGCAAAATACACCTTGCTGAAATTTACATTAATACTTACAATTGACAAATTTTCCAACCTTGTGAATGGTCGCAGACTGTCATTCCCAAGAAGCGCACCACCGGCTGTTTGCTTTGTAACTTATACTGTGGGTACATTGGATTGCACTACTTTTCGGGATTTCTATCTTTCTCTGAAGCATTTTTCTCTCTCGAAAGCAGAAAAAATCGCGGGGAGTACTTATCTCGTAACTTGTAGTTAGTTAAATACTCCAACACTAAATAATATTTTCAACTCGGGACAAGAGTTTAGGGCTAGTCCAAAACGAGCCTTTCTCTTTGCAAGCCCACATCGACATTTACCTGGGTCTTTCCTGGACACTTTCTAGTCCATTGTTGAATTTATTGATGTTGGCGCAAAAAAATCTACGAATACACGCAAATTCCGCCTGAAAGAAATTGTCAAACGATATTACATTTTCAATAAATACATTCTGAACTAGGTACTTACTTGTTCACCACTCTTCTTCCGCTATATTTTAGTTTAGTTTGTCTTGTTTCGTTTCGAATTGTTAAACCCACGAATGGGGCTTTGTGCGTCTCTAACGTCCTCTTTCCCTCGTTTCCGTGCCGTACTTTGCGTTCTTTAGAATAAATTGTTAAAGCGTCTACCTTTTTCTCCTTTCTTCACTCTATCATCCACATAATGGTGTTCAGTCGCGCAACGTCCGCAGTACCAGTTTATATGCTCATATTCTCATCTTCACATTTCAAATATTGCAATTTACGATGATTTGTGATGAATTTAATTAGTCATTTTCTCCAGTAATGGTCTAATATTATATTGGAATTGTGTGTGCATCTTCCTTTACTCACATCGTTCTAGTTCTAGTTTAAATGTGTATTTATTATTTATGCAAATGCATACAGGTCTGTCTGTTCAGTTTTACTCGATATACGTGTTGTACAAAACTATAAACATGACCATTGTTTAACTAATGCATGCGTTTTGTTGCTGCGTCGTTGAATACGCAGGCCGCCCTATTTTTCCTTGTCCTTGTTGTAGTCTACTTTTGAAAGTCATTTTTTAAGACACAGTACATTATTTACTCTTTATTTACTCTTTTGATCGTAGCTATCAATCATGCAATATCAAATAAACCAAATGTATGTATTTGAAACTGAAAAAACGGAAACTCATGCCCAGCTGTCTTTGAAGTTTTGGCAAATAACGCAAAGTGCAAACTTATTTTATGAATGACATTCAATGGACATATTGATTGAGCATTAGGTATTCAAAAATATAAACTTTTCATAAAACTACCAGTTGTCATACTAGAGAAAACGGAAACTCATGCCCAGCTGTCTTTGAAGTTTTGGCAAATAACGCAAAGTGCAAACTTATTTTATGAATGACATTCAATGGACATATTGATTGAGCATTAGGTATTCTAAAATATAAACTTTTCATAAAACTACCAGTTGTTATACTAGAGATAAGAAAATGATCTATCTTCCTAATAGTTAGAAAAACAATGGTGTTCTTTTTCGAATTACCAGCTACGACGCTAACTTGTTAATGCTCGATTCTACCTTGACTTCCTAACTGTGTTGCTTGTTTCGCGGGATTATGCCAGAGTACTTTCCGACTTTTTTTTCGAAAATAACACTGGAGTCTCCGCCTATGGATGTAGTTCTATGAAACAACGACGTCGTAATGTCTTTGCGCGATCACTAAGACAGTACGAACCTATAATGCTCAATTCATCTTGTCTTAATGTTTGTTTAAGCAAACTCCATGAATTATTGTCATAATTAAAGATTGGTCGAACGGTGTGTAATGTTATTTATTGCCTATTCGGAACATATCTTGGCTTTATAAACTATTGTGAATGATCTGCTTTTTGGGACATTCCACTGCTCCTAAAAGATTCATATTTATTCACTCCAATGTTGTTTTCTGGTCAGTTTACGTAATTTTTTGGTCGAAATATAATACTAGATAGACTTGTACGTTAACTAATATCATGCAAATTTCAGTGCTGGGTCTGAAAATCGAAAGAAACGGGCGGGTTTTAACTGGAATGGTGCACGTCTTTAACCGACAACATGCGTTTTCTATAGGTGAGTTAAAGATCGAAGTATATAACACCAACCTCTCGATCAAATTCCTTATTCGAAAACATAAGTTGTTTTGTGCTCATGGTAAGAAATATTAGGTTAGAGATTAATTTTTTTACTTCAAGATAGAATTGCTTGGAAAATCTACGAGCATTCCGGTTTTCATTTTCTCACCTCTTCGGTGGGTGTCAGGAACATTTGCAATTTGTCAACGTGTTCACGCTTAAAATCAGCAGGTTGAGCTTTTAGGCATTGAAGTAGTATGGTGGTAGAGCAGGCTTCCCCAAAATCTAGACAATATTTTAAGATAAATTTTATTTCTGAAAATATTATGAAGACAGAAAATAGTGTTCATAATTTCAGGTGGTGCACTATCACTTTTCATCTTCACATCACTCGTCTCTAACGCGGTGGCCGCTGCCGCCAGGCGCCGCACAACTGAAGTCAGTTTTCCTGAAGATCTATGCCTAAGTGAGACTCGTGACACTGCCATACTATAGCGTCATAACATAGTACAATGCGACTCTCAGCGTTTGCCCTCCAATATAGCTAGTTGCTGCTTGGAAACGCTCGTCAAAATTATATGACGACTGTGTATTGGTTACAACTATAGCGCTCCGTATCCATGGACATTTTCCTTTAGAAAGCGTTTATGAATTGTATTCATCGTATTAGTTGCCTTAAGAAAATTATATAATGTCCTCAATTTTGGAATCAATGAAAATATGCGGGTTATTACCATTCATGAATTTAATATATCACGGATAACAGCAAACTAAACAGTCCTCTTTGAGAAAGAAGAAAGATTGATATTTTTTTGGAACATAGATGCCCCTTGATTGTCTTCTTTGTCGCATGTATAGAAAGACTTGTTATTGCCACCAACATCAACAATAGAGAAAAAGTGGCAAAATTGCCCATCATTAAAGGCTAATCTTACTTACATTACACACCGAAGTTTTAAAGTTCTTAGTTCTTTCACAGTCTGGACATTTTTTGTCGGAAAGGGCGTACGAGAAAGTTTACGGAAACTATAACACATAAGAATGAAACAAACTACGTTGGTCTTGCATTGCATACTATTCAGAGTTTATGGGTTTACGAACAGTTTATATTCCTATCATGATTCCGTTTTATTTAGAATGAGACCTACTTCGAGAATGCGGTAGCATTGAATCCGGTTGGCGGCTCAGGTTCGGACCTTCGCCCCATTAATGTAATCACTCTGGAGAAGGAGCCGTTAGTTAGTGGAAGTAGGGTGGAGCCAATGGGAGACGAGGTCCGAGAGTCCCCGTTCCTGGGATACACGTAAGCCACTCATTATCTTGGAAGGGCCAAACTTTTGATATT
The DNA here is from genome assembly GCA_036852015.1 of Pelodera strongyloides. Lineage (NCBI taxonomy): Eukaryota > Metazoa > Nematoda > Chromadorea > Rhabditida > Rhabditidae > Pelodera > Pelodera strongyloides. The sequence goes on from JAANDG010000177.1 coordinate 61,340, forward strand.
GGGAGGAGGCATTGCTGCTCAGAATGTAGAAGGGTAAGAGGCGTATCACAGTGAAGGATACATGTCTGCATATGTTGCAACTATACGTTGCAACTGTATGAAACGTATAATCAAACAGCTAGACATTAATGATCCAGCATATACTAATTAGTTGTTTACGACACTCGACAGACATTGTAGACATAATTGGAATGGTTAGAAACGTATATATACTCCCGGTCTAGAAGGGGAGTTATTCTTACTTGCTACATATCTACTAGCTGGACAAAGTCCCAGCTTTTGTTCCTGAGGTCGGCAGTCCTTAACTGTCCCTGCGGCTGAGCCCTAGCGGCTATTTGTGGAGCGGTGTCAACGTCGCAGAGGAGAAGAATCCCCGACGTCGCCAGAGTGGCAGAGTGGCCTGGTGCCCCCCATATTCGAGCAGACATAACCGTTATCCACCCCTGTTACCCTTTAATAAAGATTTGTGGCAAGTCTGATCGCTGAGTCTATTATAGGCTTATTATGGCGACCGCGGCTTCTCACGAATCTATTAATGACGATTCCTCCAGTCCGTGGAGGGTTACGATTCCTCCAGTACGTGGAGGGTGCCGATTCCTCCAGTCCGTGGAGGCTAACGATTCCTCCAGTCGGTGGAGGGTTAACAATTCTAATCTCAAACCATCTAAAGTCTCTAAAACCTCATCCTCTCACCCTCAAATTGATCTTATCTCAGATTACCTGATGAAAAATCCGTGAAAGTGAAAGGAAGTAAAAAGTCGAGTGTCAGTACAAAGAAACGAGTAAAAGAGAATTATGATCTCATTGACATACTAGAGATCCCTAGACAATCTGACGATGGAAATAGAACGAGAAAACATAGATCACAAAACGAATCAAGCTTGGAAAAGGGAAATTACAATAGTTCGGATGAGAGCTCCCAGTCCAAGAAGTACAAAAAACGTGTGTCACAGAAAAGTAGATCGTCAGATAGGACAAAAATGAGCAGTGATTCAGAAAGCAAACAAGACTTCAAATCCTTTCGAAAATGGTGTGATAGAACGATTCGAGAAGATAGTGAACAGTTAGAAGAGTCTGAATACCAATTGGATATTTTTAGAAGTATGCAAATGGGTAGCTTAAGTACAACAACAAGAAAGAGTGTACATAAAAAATTAAAAGACGAGATAAAGGCATTGGAAAGAAAGCAGGAAAAACTCGCCAAAGTAGATGATGTGGCACAGAATAACGATCTAAGTATAAAATATTGGGATTACTTTTTAGGAGCCAAAGGTGTTGATCTCATGATGAAGGTAGCGAAATATATTTCTGCATTCAACGAAAGAATCTCAGAACTTCTGTCCTGTACAATAGCATATGAACTGAGTAGCCTACCGACAGAACGATCTAGAGAAAAGGTGGGGAGGGAGACTGAAACCCCAATATTACACTCAACAAATAATCCATTACAGAATCACGAACCGCTCAGACGGGAGAGAATGATTAGAAATCCAACGTGTGAACGTGAATCCACTGACAGAATGTTAAACCAAACACCTTATCCAACTCATACGCAGTCTGTACAGGTTACACCCACCGGCAGTAATCCTTATTGGGCACCGCAACTTACATCCACACCTTACCCAATCGGACCTATCAAATATAACACAAGGTCCCAAACACAAACGACTTGCGAATGGAAGCTTGATAAATCCCTAGTACAAATCGAAATCCCACAATTCGACGGTAGTCCGGAATCTTTCGACAGTTTCTGGGAACAATTTGATGCCCTAATTAACTCACAGCCTTGTCCAGATATCCAAAAGTTCATAACACTCAAAAAACTGTGTACTGGTCAAGCGGCTGAGTGCATTAAGCAGTTCCCAGTGACCGGAGAATGCTATCAGGATGCCGTACAACTCATCAAAGAACAATTTGGGGATCCAATCACCAAAAAGAGAGCATTGTACAGTCAGCTTGCATCAATTCCTCAGTCAAACCTATCTACTCGGAAACTTCAGAGTACGTTCTTCAACCTGAAAGCAATTTTCCTACGGCTCAATAAGTACGAAAACCTAGACAATATGATGTTCAGACAAGAAATCAAAAGACGATTTCCATGGGAAATTATCAATCAGATCAATCAAGGAGAACGCCAGAGAGGTCTGGAATACAACGTAGAAGAACTATTGAAAAGCATCTTCCAGAAAATAACAACAAAAACAGACAATGAGAGAGCTAAGAATCACTACTACACCGAAATTGCTGCGTTCAGACCATGCGTGATTTGCAAAACTACTGGACATAGGACAATACATTGCCGTGCCCAAGTTAATCGACACGTTCTAAATGAAACAATAAACAGAGAGCACCTGTGCAAGAAATGTTTCGAGAGTGATCATCAAGCTCGTGATTGTACAGAAGACAATTGCAAGATTTGCAAACGTGAACACAACGACCAAATTTGCATCGCGGGGCGAGATAATCACCAACCTCACCAACCAAGACACAAACAATATACGTTCGAGAGCAATGTTCACGTCCGGCAACAATTACCACACAACTTCAAAGAATTCTCTCAGGAAATAAAACCATGGAACCACACATATCAACAAACACATACACCACACATCCGTCAAGCTGAACATCCATCATATTCAAGCGCCGAAGACGTGGAATGGGAACAATTCAGTAAAAGAAATGCCCCACAAGCTATAAACGATCACAAACAGGTACACTGGAACGTAAGCCACAAGAATTACAATGCACCCAAGAAACACTATGCAAAAAGCCCTATGCCATATCAAAACAAAACCCCTCACATGAAACACAACCCAACACGATCACCAAGGGAGCCCAGCAACCAGTCTAATAAAAATCACAATCCTTGGGGACACAGAGGTAGAGAACCACCTCAACAGCCTCAGTATCAGTACAATGTAAACCGAATCGAAATGAAAGATAAGGAGGGAAATGACGACGATTTTCCGGAATCAGAAGACGAAGACACAATCAGCACTGCGTCGAATCCAAAAATTTTGAACAATCACCGGAGCAACCTACAATTGCATGAATCTTCGCCCCCGGAGGGTTGCAACGTTACGTTGCAACTTCCGAACAAACAATGATTATAATTGTAGACAGATCCCATGTCGGATAGATCAGAGCCAGAATATTAAATTCAATTATGTTTCTAAACAGTGCTATTTTAATTAGTTTGGAAGAACTTCCTCGTTCGGGAGTGTTGCAACTATACGTTGCAACTGTATGAAACGTATAATCAAACAGCTAGACATTAATGATCCAGCATATACTAATTAGTTGTTTACGACACTCGACAGACATTGTAGACATAATTGGAATGGTTAGAAACGTATATATACTCCCGGTCTAGAAGGGGAGTTATCTTACTTGCTACATATCTACTAGCTGGACAAAGTCCCAGCTTTTGTTCTGAGGTCGGCAGTCCTTAACTGTCCCTGCGGCTGAGCCCTAGCGGCTATTTGTGGAGCGGTCTCAACGTCGCAGAGGAGAAGAATCCCCGACGTCGCCAGAGTGGCAGAGTGGCCTGGTGCCCCCCATATTCGAGCAGACATAACCGTTATCCACCCCTGTTACCCTTTAATAAAGATTTGTGGCAAGTCTGATCGCTGAGTCTATTATAGGCTTTTTAGCATACAAAGAGTGTGAATACAAGGTTACTATGAATTAAAGCCTGTGCTATATCGCCATGATAGTCTACCGTTACATTTCCATCCAACGCGTATTGTCCAGACATTTCAGAAAGAAGGGAGTGAGTCTCGTGCAACCTCACAGCCCGTTTATGTATGTGCTCTTCGGGTTCTGGCTGGACGAAGTTACAGAAGTAAGTAACTTATAATAAATGGGGAATAAATGAAAAATGGTTTATATATATATATATAATTTATTGATTTCATGCAGCACATTTTGATCGATATAATGACAGTTCCCTTTGTTGGTTCTTTATTCAACGTTGCCATAATGCAGATGCAATATCACTGTTTCTTCATTTTAGATCGCATTCACGGTTTCAAACTGTTCCTTCCCCGACTATTCAATCTTCCAGAAGGATTTTGTCCTCCAAACCGATAAAAGGATAATTGTGCACACAATGTTCGAGGAGTAAGTTAAATAACTATTGTTGTTCATTCAGTCTATCAAGTGAAATGTCGTTTCATTCCAATCATTTTATCGGAGAAAATTAGTTCTAAGGTTAAACCGAGCGCAAAAAGGCGAGAAAACGCTTAAATCACTGTCTCATATGGATTTTAGGCACCACCTACCACTTCGATTGTGCTTGAAGCAGAAGGTGCGTGACACTACTGAAGAAGCAGTCTTCGAAGAGGTAGGAATACAAGAAATAAAGAGAGAAATCTTGGAGAAATTTGTCTGAAAAGTTAAAGTAGCCTTAGCGTTCAAATCCTTTTTGGCGACGCCTTGGCTTCCATTAGTGCCTTAGGATTACCAATCTTTATGTTATACTAGTATTTGTGAAAGAAGTGAAAGAACCAAATGCACACATTCTCCCTTTATCATCATAAACATATTCAGATAATGGAGCCTCGTACAATGATCTCTACTGAGTACCCACAACGCACTTACTACTTCAATTTTTATCTTCAGGTATTTGATCACTGTCAGAATCGTAATAATCGTTGTGTTTTGCGGACTGTTTGCTTTTTAACTTTGTATATTATGCGGCGGATGAACAAAGTAAATTACTTCAGATATGTATAATATCCTGCTTTCTCGTGCTCTCGGGTCTCTTTTCTGGTCTCAATCTCGGTCTAATGGCCCTCACTCCTCAGGAATTGATGCTTATTGAAAAATCGGGTGAATTATACCTTTGTGAAACTTTACCTTCTTACCCTATTAGCTAATGCTTAGGAAAAGTTGATGTCGTTTGTGAACTCATTCGTTCAGGTTCTGATACCGAGCGACGGTACGCAGAAACAATACTTCCCGTTCGCAAGAAGGGCAATCTGCTGCTCTGTTCCCTGCTAATTGGTCAGATTTTAATCTCTTTTTTTTTGTATAAACAAGGAAAATGTGTTCTCAAATGGGATGGAAGTCGAATTGTACACTGTCATAAAGGAACTCTGTTTGAAGCACCGTTTTGTACAGATTTATGTTCCCCTATACTAAATCATCTCGATTTAGGTAATGTATGTGTGAATTCTGCCATCTCAATTCTCTTTGATGACCTCACATCCGGATATGTTGCCCTTATTGTTTCTTCTGCGGGTATTGTTATATTCGGAGAGATCTTCCCGCAAAGTGTTTGCGTCAAGTGAGTGTTTCTTTACGCCCTCTATTATGTTTCTATTGCAAAAATCTGGACTGTATATGAACAGAACAGTTATGATAGCAATGCAAAACAAAGTCGCTACCGACTTACTTGTGCGACTATGTATATTTGGTCTAACAAGTCTCTTATTTAGGAAAGGTCTTGCTGTTGGTGCGAGGACGATTCTTATTACAAAACTCTTTATTGTTCTCACTTTCCCGCTTGCATGGCCGATATCGTGGGTAAGTTCATTTTAACTATACATGAGGGCCGTAACGTTTCTACACATTTCAAATACAATACATTTCTTATAAGTACAGTCAAGTAATGTGCGTGGTTCACTTTTTAACTTCCCTCTTTGTTTAGATTCTTGACCGTATTCTGGGAGACGAGGTGGCGTCTTACGATAGAAAACGTCTCATGGAACTGATAAAGGTTTGTTTCCGTTTGTGAAGATGAATCAGCACCTCTAATTTGTCCAATTCATTCACTAATTGTCTTTTATTAAAGATGAATGCACACCGAGAAGGAGCTGCCGATGAACTGAAGATAGCAGTCGGAGCCATGGAAATATCTGACAAAGTAGTCAGACAAATTATGACGAAAATCAATGTCAGTTTTTTTTCCTATACATGCTATTTTAAATGGAATAAACCCCAAAAAGCAAAAAAAAAACTTTTCAGCACTTTTATTCTTGCAGGACGTATTCATGCTTCCGGATACAACAGTTCTCAACACAAAGACAGTGGCCGAGATCCTTCACATGGGATATACAAGGATTCCTGTCTTTGAGGCGGGCGATAGGAACCGAGTGGTTAGTTTCCTAGTTTTAGAAGCCCGGTGGAATGATTTAGTCTAGACATTTCGACGAGTTATGCATGTACGGGGCAGCTAAATTAAACGCATATATGTAGAAACAATGAGCGATCACTGCACAGCTAACAAGAGTTCGACAACGTGTGTAATTTTTCAGGTGTCTCTACTGTTCGTCAAGGACTTGGCTCTAATTGATCCAGATGATAATTTCACAGTGCAAACCGTTTGTGGATACCATAAACATCCACTGCGATTTGTTATGGAAGACACCCCGCTTCGAATGATGCTTGAGGAATTCAAAAAGGCAAGTCTCTATCTCCTTACTTAATTTAGAACGCACTTTGTTCTAAGTTCATTTAATTCATTTCATGTACTCTGTTTTTCGAAACATTGTTTTTCGCACTATAATAGCTGATGTCATTCATGGACAATGCGTATTGTTAATGCTTGATTCACTGTGGCTTTGTTATGCACTTTGCAAGCGCCTAGTCAGTCTTTTTGTGCAGATGCATTCATTGTTTCAGCCAATTACGTTCTGCAATGAAATCAGTTTGTGTTGCTAATTCACAATCATGATGTGAATTACTGATCTGGTCATAAGTTACACCCCACATATAAGCATAATATAGCTGACAATATTGGTTCTAATGTTGACAAATTTCAATCAAATACGACAGAAAATTATCAATGACCATGTTTAAAGCCTCTGCGGTATGAAGAGTTGACCTAAAAGATGCATGTATTCACAAAGCTAACTGGGAAATTAATTGTCGTTGAATGTTCCGGGTGTAAAAATCAGTTTTTGAACAAATATAGAGGTCAGAGAGACGACGTGCAACGCCCTTACTAAAACGTAAATAAACTACTGTTTGCATTTAGGGTGACTACCATTTGGCCATGGTGCAGACAATCGTCAACTCCGAAGACAAAGACCCATCGTACGAATTGGTTGGAATAGTGACTCTGGAGGATATTGTGGAAGAAATTCTGCAGGTTCACATCTTTAGTCCTTTTATTTTGTTAGAAAACCTATTTGCTATTATGATGGCACCTGTTGATATATTGAGGGCACCGGTATGTACCCTTTGATGGTTTGCTCATCTTCCGTATTTGTGAAATAACTCGATTTCAGGCGGAAATAGTTGATGAAACTGACGCTGTGACCGACAATGTACATAGAACACGAAGAAGGGGAGCACAGGTTAGTTGATTGTCTTAATCCCAATTTGCATCATACATATTCACAGGTGTGATCGGCTGATTGGAGTAGTTTTTGTATCTTGCATCACGGATTTGTTCCAACCTATATTTTATATATCTACGCTGACTGCACGATGCAGAAAATAACCTCTTCAGTTTCCAGTCTTTTTTCCATGAGAATTTCGCTTTAGGCTGCGTGAGAATCCTACAAATTTCATAATTTGTACACGATAACACGCAGGTTCCCCACCTTTTTAAGCAAGTTTATAATTAGAAATCACGTTATGCAGTATGGGAAGGATATTGTGCATATAAGGAACAAGTATATCGTGGAAAATTGAACGAAATAAAGCCAGAAACCACTCACTTTGTATTTGAACTACGTAATCGAAAAAGCATGCAATGCATATCCCCACGTCAATATTTAATTTTCAAGGTTAACATTGTGCTAGTAGATTATACGATAATATAATACTTGGAGAAATTCTAGTTAATTTTTTACGTCACCTGTATTGGCAAGTCTTCATCACTGATATTTTTCATCACTTGAAAACCAATATTAACCAGGCACTTAGATAGCTCCATTTATTTTAATGTTTTGCTTCTGGATCTTTTATTCGTAAAACTCGCGCTCAGTTTTGTGTATAATCCCCTTGTGTCCTTTTTGATTTATTTAAAGCATTAACATTGAACCAGATTTTTTTGCCTACTGATGAACCTTCTTCAAAATTGAAATTAAAATTTACAAAACATCTCACAGCTCACAATTACAAGATAGAATATCAAATTTCAAATAGACCTGCGTGACGTGAACTTAGCATCTGATGTGTGAACATCATTAATGTATTTTTGTGGTCCACAATTTATCGAGGGCAAGCAAATGTTTGTGTCTGTGATATCCTACGGCTGACATTCGTCGATGAATGACAATATACACAAAGTCAGCTGTTCTATTCCACATCAATCTATTAGATTCCATTCTCTTCTATTCAACACTATTTCGCCCCCACCCAAACTCTTTCAATATAGCCAGGAAATGATGTTCCGGTTGTCATCGACGTGGATAGTTTTTTTAACGAACGTAAACTTCTGTTCCTCGTAGTTCCGCTTGTCTTCCCAGTTTAAATCTTTTATTCAGCACCACTTACTTAGGTTCACTAAAATTTACGATCAGTCTATACCTCTCAACCTTATAAAATACCTAATAAAGTGAACCAAGTTCCTTTTGTTGTGTCCTAACTGTGTGGGAACTTGAGGGATGTTGGATCGTTTGCCCCGCGAACAAATTGTCCCTAACTCAATATACGTATGCTCCCGTGTTGAGGCAGCGGCCTGTTCCAAATTCAAACTGCTGATCCGTTCCAAACGTGATGAAAGCAAATTAAGCGAATTTCCTTCGAAGAAAAAAAACAAGCCGCAGGTTAACTTGTTAAACTGTACATTCGCTTTGATTTTTTAATAATTCAGTTACTGAAGAGGGTTTTCATCCTGTTTATATCTCACGTTCATTTCATCGCCGCAAATAGCGTTCTTTCCGAAAGTCGAATCAACAGAGATTAAATTGTGATTCCAATGATACTTTTCCGTGTGTTACGAGAACAGATTTATGAAAGAGTAATGCCCGAATATACGTACACCATACGAGACGCCATTCATCATTTTTGGCTGTTGCACATCTTTTTTTGTATAGCACACCAAACATTTTAAGTTGGTTTCCCATTGAGTTTTCTACTATAGCTTTCTTGCACAAAACTGAATATCTTTGCTTTGACTGTTTGACCGAGACACTTATTTTCTAAGTTTTCATTATATTCGATAAAATCGGTTCTCTACGTAATAGTGAACCTGGCAAATGCAAGAGCAGTTGTTTTTCTCTACATGTCACAGTATTTCTTGCTTTTTGCTTTTTCATTTCAAATTATGAGCCAAGTTACCGTCAAAATATAATCGTAGATGGGCGTGTTCTATGTCCACTTTCTTGGACCTGGGCCGTGCACTAGGGCCGCCTTTTGCGATTACCATTGCGGATTGCTTGTTTTAAATGAGCGTACCACATTCAGTTGCTTTTCAATTTGCAATTTTGTAAGCGAGTAGTTTGCGATTAGCCTTTCGTAATACTAATTGTAAGTTCTTTTCCTCAGTAATGTGTGGTATACTTGGTCGCTTCTCATTTCTCTCTATAGACATGTATTCTTTCTTTGCTTTCCCTCGATGGAGTTCTGCGATCCGTTTCAGTCGTGTTGCTTGACTTATTCGATTTCCGATTGTTCCAGACTGCCTTAACATGGCCTCCTTTCTGAAACCGACCCTCTCAGACAAGGCCCGTCATTCCACAGTCTCTCTTCCTGATCGGTCAGGAAATATGAGCCCTCTTCAGACCCTCAGTCATCCTATTCAAGCAGTTTCAAAGGACTCTCTCTACGTACCTACCGTATCCCGGCCATCCGCCTGTACCCTGGAGATTCCGCGTGCAACATCACCAAATGGAAATCAGGCTCGGATTTCGATCGGTCGTCTTTCATTTGCTGTTCCCTCTCAGATTGAAGCATCTATTGCCGGTTCATACTATGCTCTCAACCATTCATCTGTGCCCGGTCCGTTTGAGACGACCTACTGCAAATACTTCTGCACACTGGTTTCTTTGATTACGCTGACATCACTGCTAACAATGCTATTCATCATCTGGAAGAGCAGATTGGAATAAAGCTACCGTATTGTGGGAAGAACATCTTCTCCCAACTAATGAATAATGTTCGGCAAAGTGATAACAGGTAGGTTGTTGACGGAATTTCACTTCCGATAATTATGTGAAGTGCGTTGTTCCTTAATCGAACAGTTAGGCGTCTTCTCTACTGGAGAGCGTCTAGACTGACACATACTGTTTGAAAGAGTTTTGGTGAAGTTGCTATATATTTCTAGTTTAAATGCGAATGCATGTAATTTTATGTAATTTTATCCTGCAGCTTTTCAAAAGGAAAAGGCCTCTGCAAAACATTAAGTAGGTAGAACACCACCCACCACGTAGCGCCATCAGTGTGCTTGCTTTCTTCTAGTAACTATACTAATATAACGAGTGCACTACGAATTACACAAGTAGGCTCTGTCATTTGTCTTTATATTTTGTCTCATTGTTTCTCGGTCTCACGTTGTTTCTAATTTCAATCGGATGTGATGGAAGAAGGGTTTAATCTTAGTGTGGCTAATTGTGACTGGTCTCTCAACCTTCCAGTTCCGAGTCATAATCCTTTAGTCTTAATTACTTCAAAACGAGAGCATCTCTCATTTTTTTCTTTTTAAATCTATCTGTTCATGGTCATAAGATGGTCGCGAATTTCTTGTAATCCATTGCTAATCAAGAATGAAATATATAGTAACGAAAACTCCGCTTCCTGGATATTCGACTTTAATCACACAAAAAAATGTGCAAAAAATGTAGATTATCTATTGGTCGGAAAACAGATTACCCTAATAACTACAAATTCAGAAAAAATACGCATCCCCGGTGTTTCTCAAGAGACATTCAAACAGGTTGAAGAGTGCAAATGCATACAATCGTTGTGTGATAAAGCTACCATTTTGATATACCAAAATTCAGGCTCGGGACCTCTCGTACCTCGTCAATTCCGCTGAACCATCCAGAGTTATCAGTGTGCAAATGCAGTTGATGACAATGCAGTGAGTGTTTGCTTACAAAGGTTTGATTACGGACTGGGGATCTTAAAGATGCGAACCAACATGTATTTTTGCCACATCTCTAGTATCTATTATCGAAGAATTTCAGATGGCTAACGACCAATCATCGCGCATTCTGCCAGGAAATGATAGGACAAAATGTTCTGGAGAAGTTGATCCGGCAACATGTCAGAAGGGTTCGTTTCTAATGTTGCCAATTGATAAGATACACTGCTATTATCCCGCGAGCATAAGATTACATAGCTGCAATTTTCGAATTTATATTTCATGACATAAAAAACATTGACAGCTAGCTGAACTTGAGAAAACTTATTTTAATCTTCTCGGCTCATTAAAAAAAATCATGTTTTTTTTTTTCAAAGATATTGTGCATTTTCATGGGTGCGGTTTCAAGCTTAATCCAGAGATTAACTTTTTTTGTTGTTGATTACGTGGCACGCTCACATGTGCGATTTTGTTCTCTGGTTAATAAGGAGTTTATTTTTTTGTGAAAGTGCAACATCTGACGAAGCTTTACGCAAGCCCTGGCTCAACCACAAAAATGTTTGGGCCAAGGTTAAAATTCTTACTTGTAGAAAGAGTGCTTCATAAGATACGTGTAAATACGAGGTCTAACCTTGACATAACGGCTTGAAAATTGCAATGCTTGCGTTTAAAATAAGTCATCTTAAAAATCATTTGGCAAAGGACTAACGCAATCTTAACACGAATAGCATTTATAATAATTATAATTTTTTACACACAAAGACAATCAAAGAAAGCAATGTAGCGTGCAGATAAACATAATTAATAAAACATAAAAGAAAAGGTCATAACGAAAATTGCGAAAAAATATGTACCTAATATATGAATCTTGTGACTGGAAATAAGCGAAATGAGTTTGATAAAAACAAGTCTCACTAAGCAAATGAAAAGGAAATCACAAGATTCATGTTTTGTTCAATCATAAGCAAATTTCTGCGGACAAATGAATTTGTCCGAACAATCCTAGAACTACCTCTACGAGAAGAATAATTGAACGATCTGAATTTAAACGTTGTAAAGATAAACCACATTTTACAGCTAGTTTTTCCTCAGCATTCTTCCGTCTGCTTTCCTTATTCTATTCTCTTACATAACTAAATTGAGAAGCTCATTTCTAGTCTAACGTTGAACGAAAATTAATGAAATACGATTTTTCCTTTCATAAACCAGCAAAGCTGATTTTAGTAGCTAAAGCCAATTTTTCATAACAAGTGATTTGTGTGAAATAATTGCTTTCTAAATTCTTTTTACAATTGCCATTACAGAATGTTGCTAAAGAAATAGTTTTTCGAAATTAATTTTCTGTAAACTGTGGATGAAAATCAACAATACATCAACAATGCACTATTTGCACTATTACAAGTTTGTCAAAATGCACTTAAACACAATGTACCACACATCTGTTTGTATGTATACTATAGAAAAACATTGGAGCAAACTTGGCCTGTTTTATTTTAGAGGCCTAGCTTTTTTTAGAGGCAGGTTTTGCTATGAAAGATTTAAAATACTGCTGTGGAAACTATTCCGCATGCATTATATTCACATATTGCAGGTCGAATTAACCCATCTTCCTGAAATGTATGACTCAAAAACGGTGGTCCCTCGCAATGCAAAGATCTTCACAAAGGATGAATTCACTGACAAATTCGTCCTGATTCTCGAAGGAAGAGCTTTGGTTACGATTGGACAGGTGAGATTGCTTTCGACAAGGATGGCTTGTTGGAAACGCATGTTTCGTATATGTACGTATTAACAAGTATCTGCATTACAGGACCAAATGACATTCGAAGCCGGACCATGGCAGGCCTTTGGTACGGAACTCCTCGAACGAATTGCTGATCAATGCACAAATGGAGAGAAATCAATCACACAAAGTAGAGGATCCCTACAACTGGGAGATGTCGATGACCCAAAGAAGAAGAATAGGATTGGATTCATGCCAGACTTTTCGGTAACTAATAGCTGACTGAAATTGACAACTGTGTATTGTTTGTGCATCTGTACCTAATGAAGGCGTTTGTTATTCAGGTGATTGTGCGGGACGATTGCACCTTCTTGGAAATAACGGCCACCACCTACCTGCTAGCATACAAGACGACGTGCATCAGTCGTGGACAGACAAGGTTTGTGTCCTCCGGTGACTCGCCAGCTTCCGATGGGGAGACCGATCCCCTCATTGAGGTCATCGTCACTAGACAGATGAGACGTATATCTACTTGTCCTGTTACATCCCTGGAATCATGTTTGTAGTTTGTTGTCTCGTCAGTAGTGTCTATGTATTTGTACCTCGGCACAAAGTGTATGTAAAACGCGGCCACCTCGTGTTCATTTACTCATTCGCCATGTACATGTACGCCTGTTCACCATTATGCACGAATTATTAGCGAAGGTGTGGTTATATATTTTAGCACGCTCCGTTCCAAATCGAAATATTCATTAAAGATTGAAACAGAAAATTCGAAGTAAAAGTGAGTTTCTAATAGCTAAATGATGATTGAATTGGAACGGGGCTTTTGTAATAGGCTCTCTTGCACGTCTTCTACCCGAGTACGGGATCGGGCATTTTCCCCATGGTGGTGCATTTCAACTAAATTAAAATAATAGAATTCGCCCGATCCAAGCTCCAACATTTAGTCGCTTTGCCTTTAATCCTAACTCAGAGCAGGTGTTTATGCTAATATTCTTTTAGTATTACGTGTCTCAACCGGGTGCATTTTTGTTTCCATCGAGTTCACGAACGTTTTCTCTACATAACGTTGACAATAGTTTTCACGCCTTGTTTAGCTTCAGTTGTTGAGGATTATTTCACAATGAAGAAGTTACACTCTGCACTCCCAACCTGCAAGCTGTAACGAATTAGAGAAATCTGTGTTTCAGAGCCTTTATTTGTCATATTATTGTGCCACACGTTTGTTGGCAAATTTATATCAAACATGCTCACTTGCCTCTGTAATAATTTGTTATCCTGGATGGAATACAGTGCCTTAACGTTCTTTTCTTTTCTATCGTTGTTTTAACCCCCCCCCCCCCTTATCCAACAAATTGAGTTTGTGAAATCAAACAAAACGTTGAATTTGATTCCTATTTATGGGAATCGCGAGTTTTAGGTGCATTCAGTTTTAGTTTTTATGTAATTTTCTAACATCAGCTGTAAAATCAGTTGTGACATTTTAACACATTCAAATACTTGCAGAATATTTCCTTGCATACCTCGTGTGTTTCCCGTGTGTTTTCTGTTTTAGTTTTACTAATAACATCGGTTTTTGCGTGTTGTGCTTGATCCCGAAACAACAATGATCACAATGCAAGGCACCGATTCACAGTGCACAGAGGAAGGGAGGTGCTGTCGAAATGTGTTCCAAAGGGCGTATATTTTGTCGGTCCGTTCGAAACTGCTTGGCGTTGTAAAGTCTGGTATTTCGTACGATCCAAAACTACTGATTTACTATCCTTATTAATATTATCATTATTATCCCCTGTGCGTTATTACCTTTTGTTGTAGTTATTTCCCTAATGGGTGGTACTATTTTATAGAAATAATTATGACTAACCATAAGTGCCTTGAATCGCCATGATTATCCCCAAGTTGTTACCGAAATATGATTCCTTTGAAACATTTCAACTGAATCTCGCATCTTCACAAATGTGCTGAAGCGAATATCACCTTAAACATGAAAGACTTTGAAAGTCTAAAAACCCTGAACTTTCCTCAGTCCGTTAAGTATGTCATTATCGCATTATCATTGTCACTGCTTGCACTAATCAACTCACAACAGTTTTTCCCCGACTCTAATATTTACTACAAATGCTTCAATTTCATCCAATTTCTGCGTATGTAGTACTTTGATGTTAAATTTTCGCGCTAAGGCGAATTTCAACCTTGCTAATCATCTATTCAATGACAAAGTACAACATATTACAAAAGCAAAAGGATCACACATTATTTTTTTTAAAGGAAATGAACATGCAACACCGTGTTTAAAAAGAGCCATTTAAAGGAAAAGATTACCGTCGAGTGAACTGTGAATCTGATTCAACCTAAGTTACATCTGTCAGAAGGTAAGCGCCATTCTTTATCTTCAATTTTCAGGCCATCTATCGGCGATGGAGCTAGTCCCATGGATCGGAGTCCCGAACTGAACAAGCGAGCTCCTTCTCAAACAAGCCTCTTTTCTTCAGTGCTCCAAAGAACACCGAGCTTCCAAAATGTTCAGGTAATACGCTGTTTATTTAAGTTTTCAATTGCTGCACTAAATTGTATTTCACTGTAATTTTATTTATTTGTTATTGTTTGTCACCATGCTTCTTTTCATTTGCTAGCATATTTGAGTTGGTTTTGAACGGGTTTTCACATTTGACTTTTAAGCTAATACAGCGTCTAAAATATCGACGTGGAACGTTTGTATAGTAAGTTTTAAAAAGTGAGTAGTAATTCAGTGGAAAAGTGAGCCTTAAATGTTTCGTGAACCTGTAAAACTTTTGCAATGATGTACCTGGTACCCGAGAGCCTTGATGATATGCCGAGATAGTTTGTTATGTTTCTGTTCGTGCGTTCTCCTTCGTATCAGTAGAACATACATCAAACAAAAAGTTATTGGAGTTGTGCTCACTCATTTTTATGCTTGAAAACCGCTTGAAGTTGTGACTGAAAGTGTCACGGGTAATATCGCTTAAGCAAATACTATATGTACTGCCTTTAGCAAATCGTTATCTACTAGTCTTGAGTGTTGCATACATCCTTTCGTTGTAGGTTTATCCCTAAATTGATGGTGTGTGTAGAAAAATGCATGTTTCAAGTGTTGGTTAATAGAAGATAAAGTGCAGTATTCTTTCCCTGGTGGATATGGCTATGTTCAGAATTTTGTATGGTGTATGTATGCTTATTTTAGAACGAGCTGGCCAATCGTCTGATCCGAAACGGGAGCAATGGTAAAACACGCTCATGTAGCGAGAGTGAGAAGGTGGAATTAATACCAAAGATTGACTTTCTCTCACCAAGAGATCCGTCATTATTCTCAGAAGAGAGTACACGTACAATCAGTTAATACAAACATCGGGTAACTGACTATAAGTATACGATATACTACACTTCACCAGTCTATCTCGACGTATTGCCTTGTTTTTGTTTGCATTAACACGATTTTCATTGCTGAAACGACAGTGCCTGAAAAAATTTACAGTTGTTAATTTAATTATCATAGCGCCTGTGTTCCTTGTTTCTCTGTAAGCAAATATGTTAATCAATTATTACTAGAAACTACTAGCAATAGAATTCAAAATTTCCCGGGTAAACAGCACTAATTATTTTAGATTTGTTTATGCAGATATTTATAGTTTATTTTGACCTGTTGTAATTGTTTGTTATTTATTACTAAATCTCATTTACTGGCATTCTGTAATTAGGTAAATTTTACCATTTTTTGTTAGGATTTCCGGATACTGACATTGTCGGTAGAAGTACATATATTTCGCTTCCTGTTGAAGCTTAAAATTTGTCCATTCCAGCTTTTCTCTACCATTTCTTACATAAAAACTTATAATAAATAATTACCACCCATTTAATTGTTTTGTGGTTAATGACAACCGAATATTTTATGACCGGCATCAACGGCACTAAGAAATCTGAGAGAAGAAAATACTGAACACCACAGAAGTAGAACCTACGCGGTTCAATGAACGTTTTCCTGTCTTTGGAAACTTTTGGTAGACGAAGCTAACTGATGATGTGTATGATAAAATGCATATCTTTAGACAGAACAAAGACAGACTCTTCCATTTGTAACGCTGGAAATACGCTGTAAACACTAAACATGAACAATACACATTTTTATTAATCAACATAATCAGTACAGGGGTAAAACCCGAATCAGTGTCGCAGGGAAAATCATAGCATGAGAGTCGAAATAAAAAGAGTGATCATCAGTAACCGGTGTATTCCAACACGTTCAAGCATTGAAGACACAACCAACAGGCATAAATAGAGCTACGAGCGATAACTAGAGCCTTTTAGAAATCAGAAAATATAATTTCATATACTACACTAATGAATCATCAGACAAATGTCAGACATGCTCGATAACAGTAAAGCGAGTGGAAAAATAATATGCAGACAGGAGAACATGTAAATTATGCAGAAGAAGAATTACCGAAAAACAGTATTGCACTCGTAACATGCACGCAATGCCAAACAAATATACTAACAAAATGCACATAAAGCAAACCTGGTCAATGCTAAAACAAAAATAAACAGAAAGAAAACATTAGATAAGACAGAAAACAAGTCACTGGTACAACAAATACGTGGTTTGTCTAGTACGACAATTCAAACAAAAATTAACAACTATGGAAGTAAAGATTAGTAGTTTCAACGCCTTCGAACATTCAGGGATCAGTTTCGATTTAGCAAAAAGTGAAAGACAAAGCTATGGCTTCGTACTTTTGCTTGGAATGGGAAAATATAAGAACTACGAAGAATCTTCCTTTTCTGCTTCAGCGATTCTCTGAAAATAACCGGTGTGAAAAATATATTAAAACTCGCCATTCTGACAATCGTATAAGAAATCCAGTACAATTATAATAGACGAAGTCACCCTAACCTCAAGTTGTCTCTCCTTAGCAAGCTTATAAAGCTGTGCCACAGTATCACTCCCGGTCTGCTCGACCATTCCACGGAACAGGGATTTCTTATCCTCAATCAGGCTCAACGGGGTTCCTTCTTCAATCAATCGACCCTCATCCATAACCTGAACAAAGTGAACGTTACTTACATTAGGAAAACTCGGGCCACAACAATTCGAGGGGTTAAAAATAGCTTCATTCTTACCAGAATCTTGTCGGAATCCATAATTGTATGAAGTCTGTGCGCGATTGTCAGCACCGTACACTTGCCAAATCCTTCCCGAATCATACGGTGAATAAGCTTGTCAGTGCTGAAATTTTCCAGTTACATAATACTTACGATTGCACGCTAACCTCCGGATAACATTTTTTATTATGAAAAAAAGTGAACAACGACACTACGACACAACGACTTACTTGAGATCAACGTTGGCAGTTGCCTCATCAAGAACCAAAACGGTCGCCTTTCTGAGGAGTGCCCTTGCCAAACAGACGAGTTGTCTCTGTCCAACTGAGAAGTTGGTACCTCCCTCTTGCATACGGGCCTCCAGACCACCCTGGAGATCGTGCACAGCAGACTTCAGTTCAACCTAGAATACCATGCTTCATATACTATGAATAAATTATATGTAAAGTTAGTACTTGGAAATGATGAAGCAAACCAACCGGTACCGATTGGCAATCCAAGAAAGTGATCCAAACCTGATCAAGTGCCGTCCACAACTGTTCATCTGTAAATTCATCAAAAGGATCGAGGTTGTAGCGCACTGTTCCGAGGAAAAGAACTGGCTCCTGAATGAAAAAGGGTTTGTTTTTGAAAGTTATTTTGCTTTATACAGTTCGGATTTGACTCGCAAGCTAACGCGAATCTAGTTGCATAGTGCTTTCCAGAAAATTACCTGGGGAATGATGGCGATTCCCTTTCGAAGCTGTGTGAGAGGAATTGTTGCTGTGTCAATTCCATCAATGAGGATTCTTCCAGATTCCGGAACAGTGAGACGGAAGAGGGCACGGATAATGGAACTCTTTCCAGCTCCAGTGCGACCGACAATTCCAACCTGAACGAACCGATACATATGATACGGAGCATAATGGGCGTTCAGTCATGACGTCGCTGTTCACAACTATAAATTGCAGAAGCGCATACATAGTAGATATTAGGCTACGCACCTTCTCCCATGGTTTGACATCAACAGACAGCGAATTCAACGCGTATTCGGAACGTCCTTCGTACCGCATGCAAACCTTTTCAAACTAAAGCAAAGTTACTTTGTGGGGATTTCCATTTTTATTTCATTCGCACAAACAGACTTATCTGTAAATGTAGCAAGGTAAACGTATCAAAGTAAAAGTCGCTAGGTAAACGTGGAGACTAACCGAAATCGCTCCATTTTGCGGAAATTTCCCGGGAATAAGCTCAAGTTCTTTATTTTGCTCATTGTCCAGTTTGGAGTACTCGATGATACGCTCCAACGACACCATCTAAAACGTTCAGGTTTCGAGTTTTTTTTTATTCTACATAAAGACAATCGAGTAACTTGGCCGTGCTGATTCAAAACGCGCAGAGAATTGCAGAGTGCAGTGCAGGAGGCGAATGTTGAATGGGCGATGTGTATCTACCACACCAACGTCACGCACATCTTGTCAAACGTTGGCCTGGGTGCTCTAGTGAAAAAAAAAAGATTTCATGATACTTCGAGAGAAAGGGCTAAGAGAAACAAATCGATGGTGAGGCAAAACTTACCGCATTCTGAAGTTCGGCCGATTGTCTCACAATCCAGCTGAAGAAACCAGTGAGTTGAACAGCATAGACGAGCATAAGGCCAACCTCACCAGTCGAAAAGGAGTCTGAATGAGGAGTATGTTATACAACCATTGGGCTCCTACCGTTCGAAGTACTTACGAGTGGAGTGGAGGGTGGTGGGTAAACGCACAAATAAAAAAAACACGTACATGGCGAGTACAAGGACGCAAAGGTCACGCAGGACACGAACATGGCCACAAGCCAGTCTATGTGAATGGCGAACCATCTTGAAGTGGATAAGGTAAGTTGGAAGGCGGCAGTATTGATGTTCATGAAAGAGTGGTACTGCTGGAGGACTACGTTCACACGACCATATGCCCGCACTGTGATTAGGCCATTCATCACCGACGAAATATGAGCATAGAGCGGAGAACGTGCTGAAAAAGTTAAGTGAAGTATAAAGAAACCAGCGGCCAGTGATTGAAAGTAGCACCATCAAAACAATGGGAAAACTTACAAATTGCTTCAAGTCTCTTCACACTTCTAGACGTTGAAAGATACACCGATCTGACGATGACAAAGAATACACAAAGAGGAGCGGCCAGCAGGAAAATGAACGGATTGAGGGAAACGATCATTCCGACGATACCCACAATGCCGAGGAGACCCTGTAATATGAGTTCCAAGCAAGATAAAGCAAGTTGGATAAAGCGCCAAAAAGCAATGACCCCACATACATAGACATCACAAAAGTTATCGAGAGCAACTAAAGGGATTCAGACAGTAAGTAGAAACGTACAACGAAGAATTCGAAGAAAACAAATGCCAATGGATCATCCATTGTGTGAACATCCTTTGAGAAACGGTTCAGGATGCGACCTAAAAGTAGAATACTCCTAAAAATGCACGTTTAGGGTAATAGATAATCCAATGCAAATCAGCTATAGCCAATGTCCATGCCAATTCTACAGCAAACTGATTATTTAATTGATAAAATGAAAATAACTCACCAACAGGGTTTTTGTCAAAGAAATGAGCATTGGTGTAGAGGACTGCTTTGAACATTCTTTTGTGAAGATTCTCGCAAGCGTACGTTTGTACAACTCGAATCCAGATACACCTGAAAACATTTGTTTCGATAAACGTTGGATACCTAATACAATAACAATCCACGACAAAACAAAGAAATCTTATTTAATTTGTTATGCTAATGTGCAAACCTGATTATCGACAATACGACAATGAGGAGAGTGAGACCACTGAATAGGTACATGTAGTAGTCATTGTCGGTCTGAATCTTCTCAAATGTGGTATTGAAGGAAGGAACCAATTCGGGGTTATCGCGATATTCAATCATTTTCTCACTGGTTGTTGCCCTGAAAAAGAAAAACTCTTCAAATAAATTTCAGTGATAATCTTGCGCTGAACATACATGTTATAACTGTTGTCAGGTACCGAATCAATACAAATGTACCAGTTGCAGAAGCCAAATGTTTAGGTATATGTGCATGCCAGTGACAGTGATGCGCAAGTTACTAAACAGACCATTGGTTTAGAAGAAAGTCGGTGTAGTTGTAGATAAGTTGCACAAGAACACTGAATCCAAACATCGGAATAATTAGGAAAATGCTGGAGCAGAAGGCCATCACATACTCCCAATACACACTCCATGAGACAGTGCCTGCAAGTTTAAGTTTATATGGTGGCCAAATGTGGGTTTACAAAGCAAGTAGATTGCATAGTTCAGGTCAACGGGTTGTCAAATTGCAGTACTAACCAGAAGCACGATCTTCGTTGTCATCGGCTTCTTTAAGAACGTCCGCCTCCGTCGTTTTCTCCTTCTTAATCAACAACTCTTCCGCACCAGCAGACTCATTCACCTAGAAAACAGTTTTGAATATAGAAAACTTTATGAATATTGTGGTCATTAAACGCAATGTTTGCGAGAAATGTGAACCCGGAAAAGAGAGAGATACCTGTTCGAAAAGCTCATCCAGAATCGATCCGGCAACTGAACTCAAACGTTCTCTCTCAATTACTGCAGTTGGTTCCACTGCGATGGATCCCGGGTCAGAGGAGGTAGACTCACGAGTCTGAAAAATTTGTTTCATGGTGCTCAATGAATAAAGTGATTACAACAGTAAACAAATTACTTATATCCTTCATTTCACTGACCAGCTTGTTCATGGAAAAGTATCTGGCCATATGTTCGGGTGTTCCCTGCTCGGCAATTCTTCCGTTTTCCATTGCAATGACATATGTAGCCCGTCTGATGAACTGAAGCTGATGGGTAGCCACGATAACGACTCCCGAGAGAAGATATTCATTCAGACATCTAAAAATAGAATGACAACATTACTTTTTAGGAAAGCATTACTAAATCACATCAAACACAAAACAATAGATAAACATACAGTTCAAATATGTGCTTGGCAACGGCAGGGTCAACAGCAGAGAGCGGATCATCGAGAAGGAAGACGTCAGCTTGGGAATAGATGGCCCGAGCCAGAGAGACACGAGCACGCTGACCGCCAGATAGATTGAGACCGCTGAAGTAGGTATTAGGGCAAATAACAAATCAATGTCTTGTGGTAGACACAAATTCAACCTTCATGAACCACAATTTCACGTGTAATCAGCGTACCGGTCTCCCACATGAGTCAATCGTCCCTCAGGCATCTCCTCGAGGTCTTTCTCGAGGCAAGACAGATAACAAGCCTTGTGGAAACGCTCCTAAAATGAGTAAGAAAATTTTACATCGAACAGCATAAATAAACTCAGTTCAAAAAAGTAATAAGTCAATAATCAAACCTACCTCTTCAAATTTGTTGCCGAATAGCACATTCTCCAAAATAGTTCCACTGAACAGCCATGCATCTTGTGCACAAAATGCTGGCCTGCCGCGAACCTAAAACACTGGATATGCGACTGTACTCGGAACGGCACTACTGCTACCGAAGAAATGAACGCCAGAAACAAATGAGCAGTGGAAGTTAGAGACTTACCTTTAGTGTTCCGGCCACACGGATTGTTTCCTTCATAATAGATGCCAGGAGCGAACTCTTTCCGGATCCAACAGTTCCCACAATAAGAATCAGTTGTCCCTTCTTTGCTTCGAGGTCAATATTCTTGAGTACCAATCCCTCTTCACCATCAGCAGTAAGCTGAATCACAAATTGTATCACCTACAATTCAGAAAAGAAAAATTTGAGAACTAGGAAGCTTTTACATAATCAAGTTCTTACCGCATCAACATCCCAGCAAGCAGAGAATCCCTTCATAACCACTTCAGGATCATTATTCTTCGACAAATCAAGATCCGCCCAGCTGAAAGGACAAAGGTATTACACAAGACACGAATGCAGAACTGAAGGGGAACATGGAAACTAAACGTTCTACCTGTTATCAGGCGGCAACTTCCGCTGATTGGTCTTTGGTACGAGGGGGGCTTCCTCATCCTTTCCTGGTTCACCGTTTTCCGTTATTGCCACTGGCTCATAGGTGTCGAAATCAACAACCTGAAACGAACCAGATACAAATATCCCTGCATAAAGCAGACGTTCGCATAGTTATCGACCAGTTCAACGTACCTCGAGAAACTCTTGAATTCTCTGACACGAAACTCGCAATTCGAAGAAAGTATGCATAGCAAGGGGTCCAAAAAGCATAAGATGGAGACGTGATGAATTGTAGAGGGCTGACTGAAACAAATCACTTTTATTACCTTAAATTGTATGTGCTGATCTATATATCCAAGGAACAGAAATACAATGATTCACCAACCGCAACAAATATCTTCTCCGATGTTAAGTCGTTTCCAGTTAGTACGTAACAGAGAGCAGCGAACAGAAGAACGAGTTTGCCTGAAGGCCAGAAGAGACCCAACAACATACTCTGGGCGAATGCAAACCAGCGAAGTTTGTTCATCTCTTTGCTGCAAGTGGTAAATAAGTAAGATGTTGGAACAGGGCTCAATCAGGGCAATTGTTGATTAAAAAAGTCATTAATGAACTCACTGCCTAAGTTTTGCAACAACATTTGAGAAAGCCTCTTCCCATCCGTACATTTTGATCAGTCGAATACCAGACAAAATCTCGTTCATTACAGAAATCCGCTTGTCGCTCCTGGCTGCGACATCGCGTCTAAAAAATAAAGTTGCAAATACTTTTTAGTGAAAATGTTAAGCTCCTTATTTGAAGTGTATACACATAACTCAATGTCTTCGAAAGAAGAAGCAGGGGAACCTAGAACAAAGTCAATTCAAAGTAAAAACGATCACCGGCAAGTGCCCATCATTCGTGAGAAATAGAACTGGGCGGGAAATAGAAGGAGCATGCATCCGTAGCCAGCAACAGATGCGGGGCCAATCTGGGTCCATATTACAGCCGAGTAGGTAACAAGGAGAATTGGCCACAACCAAAGGTAGTGCACAAAAACAAACGCCTAAAACATGAACGTTACTGTCAAAATGTAATTCACTAGAATCCATCAAATTCAAGCTCTTGGAGTGACACCAACTTACCATGTCAAATTTCAGAACGTCAGTCGATAACATGTTCACGATTTTTCCGATGGAAACCGCTCTCAATCCAGATGAAGAAAGAGAAAATGCCTGGAAGAAATAATATAAGTATAAAAAAGATACCAGAGCATTCACACCATTAGACTTAAGTTACAATCATTATTTTTAAAATGTTATGAGTTCTGATAATGATCACATGGTGACAATAAGGCAATATTTGACGATAGTAAATATAAGTATAAGTTACACTCTAAATTTAGAATGTACATACCTTCCTGGCTACCAATCCACTTGCAGCCACTTTGAGTCGCATGCCTATCTTCTGCAACCCATAGAACTGGGGATGATGAATAGTTGCAGTGAGAGCAGCCGTGAAACAAACACCACCAGCAGCAATAAGAGCATCGTCATGAGTGAGCGAGCTGTCAACTCGGAAGTAACGAATAAGACGACCCATCAGGAGAGCCTGCACGATCGAACACACTTGCTAAAAACTCAATAATACATTAAAGGTACTAAGGAATGGAAGAAATATACACGATTGGCAACCCAAACGGCGTAACTAACTAAGAAAGCTCCAAGATTACTCATTCATTTATATACATACAAACCTCTAACCTCCATACAAATCGGTAAGAGTCATACTCTCGACTTTGTAAGGTTTATATTAAAATACAATACCTCGGCAACTATGAGCAGTCCAAAGAGGAACACCGGTCTCCAGTACAAGTTCCTGACTGTTCTGAGAAGTGATGGTTTAACGTCCTTCTTTGCTGCACACTCCAGCTCCGAATTCCATGCACTGAAACACACAAATTTTCAGACTTACTGCCAGCCGAACAACGTGCGCGGAGGCATTTGACCGGAACAAATAATGTCTTTCGATACAATACAGTGTGAGTAGTAGGGTCTGATAAAGATAACAAATTAGATAATGTAGACACACTCTTTCTGTGGTTAAACGACAGTATATCCTTACTAAAGCCTTATCAAAATGGTGGAAAACAAATGGAGAAACTAACGCCTCCAGCTGGGAAGTCGCCTGTTCGCTTTGTTCCGTCGAAAGTGGTTCAAACAAATCTTCCTGCTCGAGTTCCCTCTTGTATCCAGTTATGAAGAGCGGGTACATAAAGCTGAAAAGCATGGATAGACATAGGACAGATCGGACTTTTGAGTTCTACATATCCTACTAAATCCCTAAAACAATGAACGACGCTTCACTCAACGACAATGGTGCTAATATTCTTAATTTGGTCACAACATATAATCAATAATTCATAAACCTACCAAAAGAATAGTCTTGATAGGAATGAAGCCGTTCCTTCCGGATTAGTACTCAAAGGAGATGTGCCGCTTTTGTCACCCTTACCGTCATCTTTCTCATTATTTGGCTCCCCTTCTGAAGTAGTCCCCATCCTGTAAATACAATTTAAAAATGTCACATATTGATCACAAATTCATTAAGAAAATGCGTACACAACAACGAACAAAATGTAAACAAATCGTAGCATTACAATGTTAAACTATTCACACTTCACAATTTATTCCCGGGAAGATCAATGAGACGCAAAAATTAAATTTTCGCGTAGGATTTTGAATAGACAGAGATGAGATGAATCAGCAAAACATGAACAAAAAGGGTCACCCACAGAATATTAACCGAATCCCCGGATAGGATGCATCGATTGTAGAGAAACATAGGCCCTTTGATCAACCAACTAGAGATTTCTATTCATCTTCGTCAGAGTTCTTCATATATCAACTTTACACCTGTTATGGGATCTGATCGACAGGGGCACTGTAATCGAACGCCGACCCTTGTATGGTCAGCTAACAACATCACCACTAGGCTAACCATGAAACAGAAAAGTGCAAAGAAACATAAAATGCATGTCAGCTAAAATCTAATAGGACACTTGCAACTCCAATCCTTACTATTTGAAACGACATGATCATTGACCAACTTCAACAGATATGTTTGTTGCAATGGATTGCACAACAGTGCGTAGCAAACATTGATCGAGCTCAAGATTTACTAAGAGACCCCCCCCCCCCCACATTTCGAAATGAACTTTCAAAGAACGTAAGAAGAAAGAGGGCGATGCTCTTTGACAGCTCAGCTCACATACTGTTAATATTTTCAAAAGATATAATTGAAAATAAAGTTTAATGAATGAATTATGTATTGGTGCATAAACGCAAGTTGTGCAACAACTATGATTCATGACGGAAACAAAACAGGTACAGTTAAATGCCATGCAAAAACAACAAGCGAGAAAGTAGATACAATAACCTACGTGCATATTTGAAATATATGTCAAGTAAGCAAAAAAAGGAAGGAAGAAACTAAGCGAAGGTTAACTGGCTATGCACCCAGCATACTGCAGAATATCTGAGGATCGATTAAAGAAAACTCATTATGCCGTGAATATATTGATAATAATGAAGCAGTAATGCAATACTGGGTAAGCGAAACCAAATGACATAAAAAATGCTTTCGGTGGGGAGCCGATTTTGAATGCGCGCCCAGTCGTCTGCGTGTCTGAACGATGATGATAGAGTGCCAGACACAACCACAAAGGTCGGCATAGCCAATATCGAGTACGTGCGTTAAAGGAGAACACCTTGATAAAGAAGCCAAACTTTCGAACGGCGATGTAAACAGTTGGATGATTGACTAATTTGAACTGTTACCCAGTAGTAATATTCGTGCAGTCACAAAGAAATAAGTCCTACAACTAAAGGATTAATGTGGATTAACTGATGTTTGATTACTTTAAAACAGATTTGTGCAAATGATACACATTCAATATGTAATCATTTTAGTACGAGACAGGCATCAGGACCAAAATATCGAATGAAGCAAAAAGCCTTGCATTTATGTAACGTCGAACTTGTTCGAAGACAAATAGTACAAGTCAAACATTTTAGGATGTCCTTTGCTGTTTTTCTTGATGCCAGTTGGATCTTGGCCAAGAAAATGATTTTTTTTTATTTGTATACAATGGTTGGTACTGCAAACCCGAAGATGATATTCGCCTACTAATTTTCACACCTGTGGAAAGCGTTGAATACGATCCAACCAAGACGAGGATTTCCATCTCGAACAAGTCTACATTATGGACTATTAGCACACAGTGTCCGTATCTGTGCTCCCTCCACCTTTGAATAGTGTGCGAAATATATAAAGCAACAAATTAGCAGTAGTGCACAAAATCAGTGCGACCACCTGGCAATTTGATAAATTGTTTCTCATTGATAATTGGGGTTTCGCGTCAGGCATATTTTCAGGTTGACGAAATCCGCCAAAACCTGTTACTTGGTAGAAAACTTGTTTAATGTGTAATGGCTAGAGGAGGTTACCAGGAAACATTTTAGGATGTCCTTTGCTGTTTTTCTTGATGCCAGTTGGATCTTGGCCAAGAAAATGATTTTTTTTATTTGTGTACAATGGTTAGTGCTTAACCTCGAGTTGCGCACCTTCGACAAGATTTTTTTCTTTTCGACAGTACATGGACTTTGTATGCAATGATCTTATCAATTTGTGCACGTCGGTCGGGCCTTTTTCGCAAAGATCTATTTCTGGTTTTCGCTTCATCAGTCTGTATCATTTTTGTGGATACTTCCACAGACAGTCGCAATGATTTTTTTTTGTTTCATTAATAATTTCGCCAGTTTCGGCGGCTAATAGCCCGGTTTAAGGTCATCTTAAAAGGCAGTCCCGAGAACCAACATAACGGAGAGCCCTGGCTTGTATCCAACTTTGAATTTATTGGACAAAATCATTATATTTATTGTTTCCATATTGCCCGCTACACTCTTGCTTTACGAGATTCTGCCGTTTTATGTTATCTTTGTTATTTTATTTGCTGCTAGACCTAATCTTAGGTGCGGAATGATTATCAAAAAGAAGTTCAACGGATCGGAAGAAGTTGTTGTCTCAAAGAAAGAGGTGCGAACTTGGACCTGATTATGATTTTTCTGACTTCGTAATTTTAGCTCACGGTTGCATCAAACAACGATTGTTATAGTTAAAGTGTTCTATAGTTGAGAACCTTTGCATGAGGACAATTTCTAGGAGTGTCACAATATTGAAATCGGCTATAAGAATAATCCATGCTTTCCAAGTACAGCTGCGCGTGTTCGTCCTTAATTGCCTCGAAAGGGTAGGATGTCTTCCCTCACATGCACAACAGTTAGCAGATATTCTCATTTGTTCAGACTACAGGTATTTTTATGTTTCGTATATTTCAATGTTTATAGTTTAAGCGAAAGTGCATTTTTAGTGAAATTTCACACATAAGCAATCAATTATTATGAAGTTCTATAATTAATATAAGGCAATACGTTTCTCTCAACCATGAAACTTCATAACTCTAGTTGGTATCCCAGTGAACATCAGGCATCATATACGTGAACTTTCTTACACTGGAAATGAATCCTATTTCAGAGGTCACTACTCACATGGATTAAACCGACTTCACATATACGTGCAGGATGTTGCATCTAGATCAACATCATTTGAGGGTCGGTCCATAGCAATACCCTTGCTTCAACAATGTCTACAGTAGTTTTGCATCCTTTCCAGACACATTTCCCTAAGTTCCAGTCCTTTTTGTCTTCTGCTTTTTAAGAAAAAGCGTTATCGCGCTTTCTCACGTACTGCACAATGATCTTGACCAGATTCGATGGTAGTGATTGGATGAAAAAGTTTGCACGACAATCATGCATTTCCTGTACATAACAAAGCGGTAGAGACGGTTTATTGTTTGGGATAGGAAACTTCGCAGTTATTCATGAAGACTTATCAAAATATACCATGGGATGTACTACTTACACACATAGATAACCTGCACTGCAACATAGATCAACTTCATATGATGCAATAACTTTTATACTTTCACAGGTATTGGTGTATCCGAGAACCGCAACATTTTGCACGATCACCTTTCATTTCATAGAAAAATGAAAATGCGAAGCGAATGATAAGCGCTCAAGAGAAAAAGCGTGCGAGAGAAAAGGCGGCAGATAGCGTAATTTAAAAAGTCACGGTAATCATTCATGGTCGAAGAAACGGAAACTTCAGCAATTGAATACTTTAACCTCGCATTTTACAGGCGAACCTATTATCTTGAAAAGCAAAGGAGCCACTGCCTGGGTGGACGGGAATAATCTACTGGGTCCTGTCGTAGGAAACTACTGCATGAGGCTCGCTGTTGAAGTGGGTGATTTGAATGCTAGAACTCTTCGAATCGACTTTTAAAATGTAAGATGGAGGTAGTATCCGTGTTAAAACGAAGGGCCGAAAACATGGATTCTTACCCAAACTTGTTCATATTCAAAAGAAGTGGCAATTACGTTGACTTTCGTTCAGAAGGCGAAGGAACACGGCATTGGAATGGTGGTTGCGAAGAACTCAAATCATTTCGGAATTGCTGGATGGTATGCAGAATACGCTATTAACCAGGGAATGATCGTGAGTAACCAATGTTTTCTTTGGACATTTGCAAAACCACATCATCACAATTTGGTTGTCTGCCATGATAATTTGTTGTACTAAAAGGCGAGCGTTCGATGCGTTCATTTTAACTAGCACCTGTACTTCAAAGTAGAATATTTATGTAGGTTAACCGAAACCAAGTGTCTGACTCAGTGTTTATTTTCAGGGAATGTCCTTCACTAACACTTCCCCTTGTGTGTTCCCCACTCGATCAGCAGAAAAGGCACTTGGCTCCAATCCAGTCTGTTTTGCTGCTCCAGCTGTAAATGGAGACAATTTCTTCCTCGATATGGCATCCACAACAGTAGCATACGGAAAGGTGAATATCTGGCTAAACGTCCAAAAACACTGCACGTTTCATTTTGCAAGAAGAAAGTGATGTTACTAGAAATATAGCAACCAAACCTTACTGTGTTGTCGGATGATATGCAGGCTGAATTATGACTGTGAAATGGTATAACTTAAAGGTCAACTTCGTAAATGTTGTAAATAATAAACAATATTAGCTAAAGAAAACATATATTTTATTTCATGTTACGAAATGCTTTAAAGATAGAAAGGCATATTTTGATTTTTGAATATCTATAACGCCCAGGCACCTCCGCCTATAAACATAAATACTGCATGGGTGGTAATATCGTAAATATAACTGCGTTTGCGGCCTTTGAAGCCACGCCAATTCTTTAATGTGGAAATATAATAATAGTCTTGCAATATTCGCTCTTGTGTTAAAACCGGCAGCAAGAATCTGCGGAGTTTCATATATTTATTCCAATTTTAGATCGAAGTGGCAGACAAGCGGGGATATAAAAGCATCCCAAATGGATGGGGAGCAGATGGCAATGGCATAGAGACAAATAATCCGAAAGTAGTACTTAATGGAGGAGGTCTTCAACCTTTGGGAGGTCGCGAGGAAAGTGGTATGGTTCAGCTCATTACGGCAGATATATGTCTTCCAATTTTTTCTGTTCACCAGTGAATACTTCTGAAACGAGCGGTGAAGGCAAAGTTTAATGAGCATTTGAATGCCTATTTGCGTTTAACTGGTCGTTTAAACACAACCAGAGAAACATTACCCTGACATCGAGCGTCCAGCAAGCGGATCAAATTATTGAGTTGGGTGACAACAGTCCACATAACTTGTGCATGTTGGTCACAGTTCCAGTGCAGACTTTGATTGCGCTGACAGATCAGTTATCGAACAAAAGATGTTTCATCCTGTGTTCTTTGACATAAAACCAGCGCCGAGCTGTGAAATCAGGTACTGCAGTGTTGGAACATTATCCTATCAACTAAACATATCAGGTGGCTACAAAGGAACTGGCCTATGCATGATGGTCGAAGTACTTTGCGGAATACTTGGAGGCTCTGCATTTGGAAAGAATATACGACAATGGCAAACAACGGACACACATGCAGACCTGGTGAACATTGTGTTATGGTAAAAACAAAAACAAAACACGAATCATTGTTTCAGTAACGGTATTTTCTTCCCATTCTAGGGCCAATGCTTCATCGCCATAGATCCTGAGTGCTTTGCCCCAGGATTTGCTGAGCGATTGCAAGAATTTATGGGAGAAACTCGAGAATTAGAACCGGTAAGAGACCGTATTGAAACATTTTTGCCGAAGCACTGAATATGGAATTTTTACGCATACCAAACAATGCACTAACATCATTACAGATTGACGACTCTCAACCGGTTTTAATCCCTGGGGATCCAGAACGGGCACATATGCTGATGTGTGACGATTTAGATGGAATCGTATACAAGAAAAGTCAACTTCAGCATTTGGTGAGCGAATAATTATTGTTCAATTGTCTACTCGCCTCAATTCACAGATATATCAATAGTCGACTTGGTTCAAATAACCCTACCAAGAAAAGAAAAACAATAAACCTGCGATCATATGAAAGAATATAATATCCTGTGTGCTTCGTTGAACGTTGAACAGGCTATCTGAACCAAGTTGGAAACTTTTGTTTTACTTCAGGGCGTATGCTTTTAATTTTAATTTTCTTTATGCAAAGCTTCTCCTAATATTGTTGCAAAACAATTGCCCCCTGTGAGGATTGAACTCACGACCTTCTGTTTACGAGACAGACGCTCTGCCACTGAGCTAAACGGGCTTGATTTGTGTCGTGTAAGACGTGGTTGAAGTTATATTGCAGTTAAACGAAGCCTTTTTACGGGCCCACTTTCCATTTGAATACAACTATTGTTGGTATAAACATACCACAAACGTACCATAAACTACGTGACATACACTTGTTTTGCTATTATGGTTTGCTATTATTTGCTACGCTCCGACAATTTGTTAATTGTAGTGGTGCCTATTCTTACAGGGGGATCTGGCCACACGGATCGGTGTTCCAATGTTCAAACCCAAGGAAGGACATATGAATGTTGAGGGAAACACTTCCACATCTGACAGTGATTAGCCTTGTTCCTGGCATGTTGCATAGAAATTCAGAAATGTATTTAGAATTATCAAATTTTAGTCGTACAGTATTGTATGTATATGCGCTTTTCTAAGAGACGGATTACTAAGAATCAAACTTTGTGGAAACCAAGCTTTTATGACTCTCCATCCCTAGATGTCGCATTACTATATGGCACAGCGGCAAATTAGTGATTACATTCAGTTATTTTAACACTGATTATTTTGTTCATTGAAATGGGTATTACTATCGTGAATAGGGCGCAATTTTGCACAATATATACAATAAAACATATTCCTCGTGGTCAGTATTATATCCTTAAAATGCTGCAATAGAAGTTTTATTTCGAACAAATCAAGAGTATCATGCGGAGCGAAAATAAGTAACAAGTAAATAACAAATGACAACTGTGTGAGATCTTTGCTAAAACAAGGCAATTGGTATTCAAAGAGTTATCTCTAGACAAAAACAAAGAAGACGAACTTCAAATTACATGCATAACATCTACAAAAGGGAAAAAACATATCTCATTAAAAGAAATGGATTGAACGATATGAAATTATTTTTAAATCCATTTCTAATAGAATACACGCATTAAAAACCTGCAAAAAATACATATACTAAGACCCGAAATCATGGACCGTACCGCATTCCAACTTTACAAATAATATGCCATAATCTGAATTTGTAGACGAATCCGAAATTGCGCATTAGGACTTTCAATTACTCAGATTTAGAGTTCGTGCTCGGAGTCAGAATCGCCACCTCCATAGTCATCCTCGTCGCTGAGGTTTTCATCCTCGATAGCCTTTCGCTTCTTGAGCTTTCTAGGGGGTTCCTCCTAAATTATACAAAAACTCAGCAATAGTTACTTCCCTTCAACCACTCAGAACTGGACGGAAACAATGTGAAAGAAAGTTCATTCTAATGCATTCGAGACACACCTCTTCATCCTCGACGAGGGCTCTCTTCTCTGTCATCTCAGTCATGTCTTCATGTGGGTAATGGAAACCATAGTCATTTCTCTCCTCAAACGAATGTTCTGCCGATTGCGCGGACAAATCCACATCCGAAAACAGAGCATCCCCAGCTTCGGGCAAGGGTTCTGGAAAGGGAAACAAAGTTAGTTTATTAGTATCAAAGACGTGCACATATTGACAAAAGAAGTTCCGATGATTATTGGTATAAGACAACAACTGACCGTTAGCTGTGAGCAAAGAAGTGTCTTCGGAATGTGCTTCTGCAACAACCGGTTCAGGTTCTTCCGATTCATCTCCTGTATCAATACGAAGGCTGTGTACAGGCTTGGCCGCATCCTCAGGAATGACACCTCCCCACTCGTCCAGAATCGATTGAAGATGTGGCTCCAATACCATAGGTTTGCTCGGTGGCGGATACTAAAAGAAAAAAATAGGCACTTTAATCAAGTCCGCAAAACAAAGGCATGCTCCGCTCCTTTCTTGTATTAGCCGAAGAGACATTTATGAAATCCATGTGGCCACATTTGCTGCCGATGTTTATGCCAGAAGTCACTCACCAAACGGGGGAAGTATTTGTCACGATATTCAGTGACATACTGCGGCGTGTCGTAGTCTTGAATGCAGGTCGGAGACTTTGGTGGTTCTGAAGAAGAAAGCAGTGTCGTGTTCTACTTGGATTTCTATCGACTATTATTAAGCGAACGATATTTCGAAAGTGGACAAACCTTCCTCTTCTTCGTCAGAATCAGACCATTCAATCGGCTCGGGAATGTACAACTGGGCGACTTCGCCCTCTTCTTGAATTGGCACGGTGGCGTATCGGGGGAAATGACCGAACTCGTCAGTATTTTCAGTACACAATTCGGGAATGTAGTAGTACTTGGCTTCTTCGTCCGAATCTTCCTAAATATTTAGAACATTTCTCCCAAAGTATGTTTGGCGGTGAGTGTCGGTAGCACTGTGAACGTTTGAGAGGTTTTCATTAAGAAGAGAGGATACATAGAGAAAGCCCACATTGACTTCACTACGTACTTTTGTGTTTTGTGCGGAAAATGGCGTGGACACGAACCCTGACCACCCAGGCGCCTCCAGTTAGACTACACGCTCCGCATTCCGCAAACACACAACCGATTTACACAGGGTCGGCCTCTTTCGGTGAAAATATCCGTTATAATCGTAGGTCTCCTTAACCTGTTAACTAAAAAACTAACCCAATATACCAGTTGCTCCTCTGTGAGCCCTCTTTCCGCAATTTTCTTCTCTCGTCTTTTCATATATGCTTCGCTGGCTGCGTTGACGCGTTTAGTAACGGGTCCGTTTCCTTCCAAGGACTGAACGATGAAATCTGGCAATTCCCCTTTCTTCTCCTCCTCCTCCTCCGCTTGCACAGGAGGAACATCATTCTTGAACAAGTGAGCGTGCCGAATGAAATTCTGAAAGTACTTTTACTTGTCAAGCAGTTAAGATTCATGAAACGACAATGATGGCATAGACCATATTCTATAAGAAAGAAAATAATAGATTTTACTCACAATCAGCTGTGGAAATGATGAAAAAAATCTTTAATATAATATGCGTGGTGTTTACCCTTAGATTAATCGGAGGTATGCCTTCGGTGAAGTCAATTCGATCATCGTAAACGAGAGAATCCAGACTCTGGAGAATAACAGCGGGTTCTTCGGCTAGAATCAAGAAATAATAGTCAAAGCGATTAGTGGAATAAATAGAAGTTGGTGTAGCCGGCAATCGAGTGAATTGCGCATACCTTCAAAACACCTTTCAAACAAATCGAAGTGATGTGTCGACAGAAGAACACAACAGTTGAGAATGAACCGGGAATCCGTCCTGAACAAGCGAATAATCTACTTTATGTTTTGGCACCGATGTAAGAGATGTACAGCGTATGCTAGTTCAGACAATATATAAAGATACCTGTAGATAAATCACAATGTAAACTTACACATTTTTCAGATCATCTGCAGTGACTTCCATTGATTTCACCTCTGAAAAGAGCTTCGCTGCCTTGTAGGTGAGTATGTAGGGCTTCAAAAACCGCAGAGCAATGCCGCCAGACTGAAAATATGCAAAATGATGTAAAGACAGAATGTCGAGACACCACTTCCGTACTGAAGAAAAAGGCACAACTCACTTCGTCAATGTTCCATAATGCCTCGAAGTTGTCTTCTATGGGAAAGCTGCTTCCCGAAGGGACTAACTGGTTGAGGATGATGAGAATGGCACACACCACCGGATTATTCTGAAAGGCGGAACACTTTCATTCACTGAGCGGTGTTATTACACTGAAAACAATGGTTATTCAAAAAGCATTCGACGAGTGAAGAAAATAGTCTGAAAATATACTTTGTACTCCTCCTTGCTGAATGCATGCATGATAATAGCAAACGCCATATGTGAAGCATGGCAGGACTCCACTGGGAACGGGCGGCTCATTTGGAAAAACTCGTCCTAAAGTTGCAAAAATCAATCAAAATTCCCGAAATCGATTCCAACTCAGGGTGTACGCTCCGATGTAAAAACTTTTTATATAAAATATAGTAAATTATACCAGGTCCATTCCAGTGATTTTCTTGTCTCCTTTAATAATAGGATGATTGTTCCGAATGAGGTCCGAGCAGATGTGGAACATCTAAAATGGTCACAGATTAGTGAAAGGAAACATCGTACTTCTTCAAAAACAAGATGCAATGCACTTTTATTTGACACAAAATGAAAAACAGGAACCTCTTTGTGTTTGTTTTCCTTCAAATATTGAAGAGCCGTGGTGAATGCACACACTGTCGACGTTTTGTATTCATCATTTGGTGGGAACATATTGCTCACCTGAAAAACACACAGCTGAAAATACAACGCACATACAAAAAAGAAAACTCCTCTGCAGTTCAGCTACCACCAAAAGAAACTAAATGAAAGGGAAGATTCACCTGATCACCAATTTGCATCAATTCGTCGAATTTGTCGAAAAGAATCGCAAGTTTTTCGAACATTGAAACGGAGACTGAACCGCCTGTATAGTAAACCAAATGTAAGCCTTGAAGACACACTCCTAGAATGAATCCGCAAATGAAAATTAGAAACAATTCCCACCGCATCTCTCTGCGAGTTTCTTCCGGTCCTCAGGATCCATTTGGATTATGCCACTAATCACAGGGCCGACGGAGGCGATTGGAGTCCACTCGAGCCTTTGTCCCTACAAATAGCTCGTTACTTAATGTTTTGATGCAATTGTTGCGGAGAACCCATAGGCTGAGACCATAAGGTTAGAAGCAAGAAGAACCACCACCCACTTCCATTCCGAAAAGATTGTGATGGAACGCGGTTACAGCTGGCTCTGAAACAATAAACATGGATATGTGACTGAGTGAGTGCAAATGGGTAAGTTGCAGCTTGTGGCGTTAATGAAACGAAAATTCTAATGAAATTTGGATATGTGAGTGAGAAAGAGAGGGCAGTGTTTACACACTGTAGCACTAGAATTTAATAATTGAGTCACATAATTTCTTACCTAAATGCTCGTGATACTCGAAATAACTCCATTTGAGTATCTGCATTGCGAAAACGGCGACATCAGCCTGCCACTCAATGTTCAGGTCCCAGTTCCCAGGAGGAAAGGCCATAACGCATGTGAAGACATACATCTCCTTGAACGGCTTTCTGAAGACAATGAGTAAAACTATATAAGAGGAAGACAACTGCCAAATAATATGAAATTCATCTCCCACATGCACTACTAGTAAATAACTACGAGAAAACTTACTCCTTGTTCTTTGTCTTGAACTTCTCCATTGATCCCTCGTTGAAATGTTCACATCCTTGCACCATAATATTGGATGTGAGGCAAACAATATCACCCATATTTACCCTCTTCTTTCTGAGACCGAAACCGTAATCATCGCAACCGTAAAACCTGAAACTATTTAACCTTAAATAGTGCTCTAGCTCACGCTCACATCGAATCTTGGTGTTGTTGGACTATCGGATAAACATACTACGCCAATAACGACAAAGATAAGAATAAGCTACAGAGAAATTGCATACCTTTCCAATTTGGAGACAAAAATAACAGTCAATCTCATCAATGTTCCGAACCATATGTCCTTATTCAGAGTGTGCTCTTCCATTTTGTAATCCCGCCTTTGTAAGATGTGAAAGAAGTGCTCTAAAAAGGCAATGACTACTGTAAAAGGTAAACTTATTATGCTGCTCGTTTATAATTTAGAAAAGCAGAACGAGTAGTTGAGAAAGCGCGATTCACAGGAATTTTGTCATGCGCGTACTACGCACAGCTATGTACATTTTTTATGTTTAGCAAACAAAAATAGAGCAATACTGAAAGGTCTCACCAAATTGTCTGAGAGTCAACAGGTTTCCAAACGTTTCGTTGGTAGTGTCTTTGGTGAAATCCAATTTCTCCTGAAAGGAAATAAAGAAAAGAATTGCTGAACATAAATACCAATTCGATAATGAGATCAAGAATGAGATACACTCACCATGAAATCCGCTCCTCTCTCAGGTTTAATGATAATCCAAAACAAGCAGGTCAACGCCTTCTCTTCATCGCTTAGTCTCCTCCACCCAGCAACATACATTTGCAACGAGAGTTCTTCGTGATACTGCATCAGATCTAAGGTAGTGTCAGTTAGTTACCAATTCACGTATCCATGCAAACCTTCGTTCGGAGAGGATCTACGCCACACCGACTTGAACCCCACAAATCAAGTAATCACTTAAATTACAACCGTTTGTTACGCTGCACATGTCGAGGACAGATACTGCCAAAGGGAAAACTGCGACAAAGTCAACCACACTTTCTACGGGAAAGGAAACCAGAATAGAGACTTTTGGGGAGTGACCGTTTACCATTGGTTGATTTGTCATCATTTGAAAATAGTGCGAGTCCTTTTTGGAGACCCTTCGTGAGCTGTGAGTTGCTTTCCCCATTTCAAGCGTACACAAAAACTGCAGACCCAATTCAAAGATCGTACCTGCAAGCTTGTTGTACGTCGCCTGAACCTTATCTCCGGTGGCGTCGAGCAATAGTTTGGTGCTCTCACATACTAGCCTGCACAATATAAGGTGCACTTCTGGTTTCTTGTCGAACCTAAAGAGAAATTAATTATAGGAAAAATGTATCATCAAATCCACAGTCAGAAAAAGTTGTCAACTTACATCTCGTAGAGGGTACAGTGTCCTCTTGATACATCCGCCGCACTTGCATGCTCGGCCACAAAAGCTATGGCAACACAAAGGACCTAGAAAGGAAACTGTATAAAAAAGTTTGACTTGTACTTTTTCACAAAGCTTAGAATTGGGAGCGTATTGACCGGAAAAAAGTCAAGATGCGCAAGCCAACCTTGTTCAAGAAGAAGTGATCAGAAGACCCTTGAATTTGCGAAAACCACTCTGCTCGTGCCAAGCTTGGGTCTTGAGCAGCAAGAATGACAGGCGCGATATCTAAAAGAAACATTTACACCATTTTGGGATTGAACCCACCATGTCGGTCACAAAAACTGCCATTCTTCACAATGCCACACTAAGCATAGGAGATCGAGAATCATGACAAATATTCCAGGCTAGTATCGAAAAGTAAAGACTTACTGTTATACTCTTCTAAGAGGTCAAACGTAGAAGGCATTTTTGGCGAGGCCTACAGCTTAACCCTGCAAAAGTACAAGTTGTGTCAACAAACTTTAAAAAAAAATAACATCGATACGAAAATAATAGAAATGGGCTAAAAAAATTGGTGAACATTTTACAATACACATAGTCAGAATAAATATCTATAGAGGGATAAATCAGAAAACAACTAGAGCAACACATTCCTGACAAGTGAAAGTGGACTCAGGCAATAAGACCAAGAAATGACACACACACAAGTCCTTACAATTGATTGCAATCTGCATTTGATCTTTTGGTATCACGAGTGTATGGCTGTCGCCAATTGCACAGGGCAATTGTTAGATCGCCTGCTTAGGGCAGACTACATACTATGTCAGGTTACGCGTGAAGGGGGATTACGTTCCGCTCTTTACTCGAGATGTCCATCTCGCAAACATTTTAAGCATTAGTCCAAACCGGAAAATACCGAAATTGACAAATGGAAAAAAAAGACTTTCAAACTAATTCGTACAGTATTTTGCGTTTTCGTAAATGCAAATGTTTGAAATGATTTTGGACTGCCACAAACAGACATTCAGCCTATTTCTTTTTCGGAAGGTGCATCCTGCACGCGCACTAACAATAAGGGCCATCACAACTAGTCTGGCCAGAAAAATTTTGCGATATGTGGCATGTTCAACACGAAACACGCAGGTATTCAGTGAATCAGTAACTCATATCTGACAGTACAGCAACAGAAAAAAATCAATCAATATTTATTAAACATATATATCACAAACAGACAAAGGTAGTTTTGAGTACCAACAGAAGGCTGTAGCATTTGGGAACACCTAAATGCCGATACTCTGACCAGTATACGAGTGTTTACCACAGTTGTATCGAGAAGAATTCAACTGTGATGGAATAGAGAGAACAAAGGTTTCCCGCTTAAATCTCGAAAAGCCTATATAGCTTAAATCCCAAAAAGCCTATGCAGGCTGCATAATCCAGCCAGAAATAGTTTACATTTCAAACACTAAGGGAACAGCGGTATAGAGGCTTTTCTAATAAATACCCTATTTTGAAACACATGAAAATAATTACAAACTCAAATGACACACATAAAGGAGTGTACAACTCAGACATCTGGGAAATGTCAAAAATTTTGAAAGCATTAGGAAGAATGCACAATTGATTAAAGAGCTTCCGATTGTAAGTCTTGCAAGGCACTAATATATCAAAAAACAGTGACATATAGAAAGCAAAAAGCAAATGGCCTCAGTGAATTGGAGAAGTTGAATTAAAGCGACTAACAAAATGAGCTATATTGATAACAATTGCTTATAGTAATTGCCGGGTTTGTCAACTACGTCATAAAGAGAACAAAACCAATTCCTAGAAAACAAATTGAATAAATTATTAGCGAACTATGTGTGAGTGACAATGCTTTGTACATAATATTAGGAAACAACGAAAATATAAACTAATAAATAAGAACAAGAATACGCTCTATTGTGTAGAAAGGCCATTAGAAGACGAAAGAGACCGCCGTGAAGTGAGGGAACGTCCAATTGTTCGATCGTAACAAGTGACTATTAGAAGTGAAATTTGAAGGACCCGCCACCGTCTCCGAACGGATTGAAACCATGTGGGAAACCCTGCAAATAGGCAAAACACAGATAAGAAAACATCAATTTCTTCAACGAAGTAAAACATATTTAATTGAAAAAATTCTTTCGAGACTAACACCTAGGGGCAGTGAAATGAAAATTACTCACGCCATGGTGGTGGTGATGTCCGCCCTGTTGTGCTTCGGGGTCCAGAGGATCAACACCCGCATCAAACTGACGTCGCTTTTCTTAAAAAGGACAATTTTTCTTGAACAGTAAGAAAACCACCCAACGAAAAGTGCAAATACTGGTTCGATTGTTTTTGTTAAAGATTCAAATCGCTTATATAAAGAACACAAACAATGCTCTCACCTTCATCAGTGAGAACCTCTTTAGCCGCAGCAATGTCGATAAACTTGTTCTGTGCCTTTTGCTTTTCTTCGTCCGAAGAGAAGTTATCGGGATGCCACTAAAAGTCAACTTGTAAAATCAGTCAAACAACCTGTTATGGCAAGGATAATGCCAAGAAATTCATAGAGCATGCACTACCTGCTGTGCCATCTTTCTGTACGCCTTGGTGATTTCCCTTGTGTTCGCGTTCCTTTTCACTCCGAGAATCTTGTAGTAATCTCGTCTTCCAGCCTGCTTTTTCAGTCGTTCGGCCTTTTGAAGACCCTCGCGAGCCTTTCTCGATTCCTCATTCGCCTTCAGAGCCTTTTGGAAGTCGGCGATCGCTGAAAATTGAAACGGTTAGCATGCCGATTTGAAAATATTTGAAACCATATATCAGTGTGGAGTAGGTAGGACAATGTTAAATATCAAACCTGCGTCGTAATCTTCGTTTAGGAGGAGGGCCTCAGCTCTGTCACAAAGAACATCCACATCGTGTTCATCTTGATTGTTGAGGACTTCAGTACACTCCTGGATAGCCTCTTGAATGTGACCGGCCTAAACAGTAAATGGTAAGGACATTCGGGAAATAATCGAAGGAGTTAGACATATACGAAGTTGACGAAAATAGTTATACTCACGTTAAGGTTGCACTTGCATGTTTGCCTGTAGACGTCGATCTGGATGTTGGGCACCGTTTTTTCCGCCTTTAAAATACTCTGTCCCTTTTCCAGGCAAGCCATCCAGTTCTGCTCCTGTACCAACTTGTTGAGTTGTTCCCTCATCTTCGCCAGTTTTTTCACTCCCTTATAGAAGTCCTTACATTGCTTATGCTCAGGGTTCAACTTGAGGCACTCTCTGATCTGCCTGAAACGGAAAATATTACTATATTGAAATTTGTTAATAATTGAGAGTAATCCCACATTTATATCTGTTTCTTAAAATACATGATTTACTGGCTGTGTTTCGTTCATTTTGAATGTTTCTTGTATATTTTGTGTATTGAATGACAAACTTGCACGCTATTCTTTTTAAGTGACTGTAATGATATTATATATTATTATTCATTGTCAGTTGACCGATGTGTTATTTTACATAATGAACAGCTCAGAAACATGCCGTCAAGTAGGCACAATACTTGTTAGACAAAGAAGACACTCACACCAAGCTTTCTTCCACGTCTCCGATAGAATAGTAGAGCTTCGAAACCTCCAGATAGACTTCCATAGAGTCTGAATACAGTTTGGCAACATTTCGCAGGTCCGCGATAGCTTTTTGAACCTGGCCAGTTTCCTTGTAGCATATGGATCTCATTTTATACAATTCTCCATCCCACATCATGTGCTCAATTGCCTTGGAGAGATAGTGCTCGGCTGCCTGGTAGTCCGCATTCTGAATGTATTAATACTAATTACATGAGCATGTGAAATCAACGGATAATGAATTCTCTCGCCCATTCAACTTCATCACCCGATAACATCTGATGTGAGTATAAACAGAGGCAGAAAAAAAAGAGTGTGACTCGCATACCTCAATATAATTCTTTGCCTGATGCACAAATTGACGTAAATCACTGATGACGTCCAGCTTTCCGGATACTTCGTCATTCGTTCCATCGTGAGCTAACTGCAAAAATATAAAGAATAATTAATTACATGGGTTAATTAAAGATAAATCCCCTTATGAAAAGGTAACAATCCCTGGCAAAAACCACCAACCACTGCCTCGTAATCCGATTGAGCGTCATCAATATTTCCCTGCTTGAGAAGAACGTTTCCCCTCTGAAGGCGTGCAGCCGTGAAGTCTGGCTTTAACTGAACAACTCGGTCCAGGTCGGGAAGCGCTGCCTGAGATAACGCTGTATTAGTATATATATATATATACTCTGTCTTACACCTGTATGATAAATCTACCCAAATGTTTCATCACGTCGTTTTATCTTTTTTAATGTGACTTCTGTGCCTTTTAATAAAAAAACTGAGTGAAGTACACAGTAGTATATAACAAAAAGAAAAACAGTTCAAAACATACTTTGCTTTTACCCATAGCCAAATAAACAGTGGCCCTTCTGAATAGAGTTTGATAGTTGTCGGGATCCAAATCAATGGCTGCATGATAACTAGAGAGGGCATCAGAGAATTGGCCCTAAAATAAAATAACTAAATACACGAACAACTTTCATCAGAAAACTTATTGGGAAAATATAAAAAGTGCAACTTTGCCAGAAAGCAGAATAAATTAACGTTCACAAAAAGATAAAGAACGAACCTTTGACAGAAAAAGTTTTCCACGTTCTAAATGTTTATCGATTTCTGCTTGATTAATGGCAGCATGTACCCAAGAAACGAAGAGAACGAACGCCAGATGAGCCACAGAACTACTGCTCGACGACAATGGCTTCATATCTGCAATAAAAAAATTCAATAAAAAATGTAACTTTGCCTAACCATAAGAGAGTTAACCAGGGATAAAAAATCGTTTGCGACACTTCAAGGAAGTTTGCCGAAAAGGTGGATGAGGAATTGCATGTGACGTACAAATTAAGAATTAACGTAAGCGCAGACAAATTTTAAGTGATATATTAATGTTAATACTGCATTGTTTGATTTAAAGCAAAAGAGCAAAGGAGAAGGTGAAAGTATCAGTCTTTCAAGTAGGTCAGCAAAGATTTTCTGCCAAAATGGGAGTCGAAAAGTAGCCGACTGCATAGATATCATAGACACAGAGACGCGTCAGCGTAAGAAATACGCTCAGTGCCTAACCGTGCATGTGTCTCTGCAGTCTGTGTTCCCTTTCAGGGGCCAATCACCACTCGACCGGTCAGCATAGCCAGAGGACGGGGTGCACTTTAGCTTCCTCGGTCCCAGTTGGTGACCTGTAATAGCTCACACATAATTTAGAAAACGATGAATACTTATTTGTAATTCACCTATAGTTCACATGAATAAAAAAACGCAATGACAAGTGGGTAACCTTACAGCTAAGAAAAAACGTCCCATCAAAGCATCGTGAATAAGCCATACAAGTGCATAAATGCGTTTATCGAAAATAGAAGCCTATAGGTTGGGGCCAACGTTCAACGAGCTTTAAAAATAAGTGCCAACGGAAAGAACAGCCATTGTTTCTCTAAACGAAAAGGTCCTTTTGTTATTGCTTACTCACTGGCTTCAAATGCACAGTTACATACCATGTCTTATTTCCATTACGTAACCCATAGTAACCCAATGTCAAAATGAAGGAATTTGACCTTAAAACCATTATCTTGACCAAGATAATTCAAGCAAATTTAATATTGCGCATCACCTATTGTATTTAGATCAAATGTTTGTTATCATTAATGCTGTACACAAACAGAAGAATCATTGCCTGATACTCGTTGCATGGCGATTGCACAACTCTTCGCAACAGACAAAACGTCACGCACGCAAGAAAAGCCGACTAATGCAAATACGAACTCTTTAAAAGCTGACTACCTTGAACTCAGTTTAATATATTGCAATGTTTGCTCGATGTTCCTTTAAAGCAATCATGAACTAGCTTAAAATCTGCACCAGAAAAATCAGTAATTGCAGTCTGGTAAAATTATATAATATACAATACAACAACTTAATACTGATCTGATACGCCTTCTCTATCAATTATTCCGTAAAATGTTATTTGCACCCATAAAGAGAAATGATAATAGAAATCTCTTTGTTCTCGTAGAAAATATTTTTTTTTTGCGTTTTAGATAATAAGTGCGATTAGAGCGATTTTCTTGAGTACGCTGATTTAGGCGAGAATAGCTCCTCAATTAAATAGAAGAGTGGCCACAACCCTTTTTTTCTTCTGTGTGTTCGAGCACATTTTTCTTTATTTGTGGATAGACGTATTAGGAAGGTTATATTCCTTGTAATCAAACACTGGATTTCCTTTTTATTACGGTGAAGCAATCGTGCTGCCCGTTTAGCTCAGTGGCAGAGCGTCTGTCTCGTAAACAGAAGGTCGTGAGTTCAATCCTCACAGTGGGCATCTTTTTGCAGCGTGATAGTGCCGTACATACATTCTCGTATGTATATTTTTGAAGCATTGTAACCAGAATTTTTGTATTATAACTTTCCGTCTAGCATGGATGATCCAATAGCTACACCCCAAGAATACGTAGGACAAACAAAGAAGAAACTAAAAGATAATCCAGAGGAAAGAGCAAATATTATTTCTCGGATGTTCTTCATGTAAGGGATATTTCAATTCTCCAGGCAGCTTCAGTCACTGTTTTCACCTATGAACCCTAACCATGTATGTCACTTTAGCTACCTCTATCCACTTTTTGCAAGAGGAAGAAGAATTGATATAGGCGAATCTGATCTATGTGTTCCTATTTCTACAGAAGAGAGCAAGCATGCCACAGAAGAAATAGAAAAGTATGTTTTTGGAATAATTTTTTCTTAATCTTAATATTTACGTCATTCGACCGCATTGTTTTTTACCGTACCGTACTGTGACGAGGGTTTCTGACTTTAGATTAAA
This sequence comes from Pelodera strongyloides, assembly GCA_036852015.1. Taxonomy (NCBI): domain Eukaryota; kingdom Metazoa; phylum Nematoda; class Chromadorea; order Rhabditida; family Rhabditidae; genus Pelodera; species Pelodera strongyloides. The sequence continues at coordinate 106,291 of JAANDG010000177.1, forward strand.
ACATCGTTATCCTTTCGCTTAGGATACATTAGTTGTATTTTGAATTTAGTATGATTACTACCATGTTCGATTGTTTCGCGTAGACTAGGTTAACATAAATAAATAATGTTTAATATGTGTTTCTGCTATAGTAGGTGCATCTTCGTGCATCGGAGAAAACAAAAAATTATGGCCATGCGTGGTCCTCACAGTTATTTTCTTCAGGGCGTGGAACAAAGAATCGCAAAGAGCAAATCCATCCTTTTTCCGCGTGGCAGCTAAATTGTACTGGATAAGAGGACTTGTGCTTGGTATAATTTTAGGGTTTGAGGTACGTACTTGATAGTTTATTTCTCTAGAAGCATGCACAATGTCCACTCTATGTATGAGTTGTTTTTCCGAAGAGTTAACCATAACGTATGTTATTCTTTCAGTTCATGCTGGAGGTGGCACAGGTAGCAAGTATGGGGTTCCTCATCCGATATTTCCGCTTTGACTCTCCAATGACCAGAGAAGATGCGTATTGGGCAGCTGGAGGAGTGCTCCTCTCCAATATAACAGTTGTCCTCGTACATGGAGTTAATTATTACGAAATGATGAAACTTGGAATGCGACTGAAGGTTGCGGCAAGTGGTCTGCTTGCTAAGAAGGTATTTCCTTACATGTAGAAATGATTATTCGAAGAACGTTTTTGTTATTCTGACATACATTCATTTCATCCATTTTACTCTGTTAGTCGATTTGTTCTTTAAGACATTACAGAGTGTTAGACTTTCTTTATTTTTGCAGGCATTCTCCCTAAGCAATTCGAGCCTTCGTTTGGTATCTGTTGGAAAGGTGGTCAATTTGCTATCAACGGATATGGCCAAGTTTGACAATGTAAGATATTAAGTCCAGCCGGTTGGAATCCGTAATTTCAATTAGAAACGTAGAAATGATATGAATTATATTTTCAAAGTTTTATGCTTGACCCCACTGATCAAGAGAACTGCTCAAACTACAGGCATTTTTCTACCTACAATTTTTATGGCTATGGCCTTTGCTGTTTGCTGCATATTCCCTCGTTCTCTACTATTCCGTTGGAGTTTGCGGACTCATTGGATTTGCATCAATGTTTTTACTGGTACCAATCGACTTTTTGTTCTCTCGTGCAATGGGAAAGTTTAGGTCAGTTTTATGATTCCTTTTTATTTGTCAATTAGTCAAAGGGAATTAACTCAATTAATACGTTTTTAAAGTTTTTTTTTGGCAAATGTTTTATTAACATGCGCTTGACATCTGTGTATATTCCAGGTTGGATGTTGCTTCCAAGAGTGATAAGAGGATATCAGTTATGAACGAGATTCTCTCCGGAATAAGACTTATCAAAATGTACGGCTGGGAGGAAGCATTCACAAAGATGATCCGCTCATTGAGAAGGTTAGGTTGACCTAGAATTTGGTGGTTGCTGAAAAATAAGACGAGTTCCTTCTGTGTTTAGCGTAGTCATCTAGAATTTGTTTTTCACAGGAAATATACAGAATGCATACACGTTTTCTTCATTGATGTAACTACACCTGCAGTAAAGAGAGTACATCATGGGTTGTCCTTCGACAAAACTTATTCTTATTTATTTAGAGCCGAAATGAACAAAATGCGTTGGTATGCCTTTTGCGAAAGTATGTCTATGGGTCTATTCTGGCCTGCTGGAAAGATTAACGTACTCTGTGCTGCATTAGCTTTCGTATTGCTGGAACAAGACCTAACCGCTGAAAAGATATTCGTTGCGGTGCGTTCTTGTATATTGTTGTATACTAGCGTTTACGGGCACCCGATCGCGAGCAAGGAAATTCATTATTTTTAAGTTTACAGTATTGTCAAAAACAGTAACCAGTTTCTACCAGAAGCTAAGGCGTGCAAAATGATACTAAAGGTATTGGTAAGACTCAGTCATTGTCATTGAACATGCATTGAAAAGAAAAGAAATTGAAAAACACGCACACTACTGTAGCGTAAGAGATTTTTATTTAGAGCGCACTGTATGACAGTGCTCGCGTCCCATTGATGCTGCTTGGTTCTCTTGCTGTACAGGCTCTCTTTGAAGTTCGTGTTTCGTGTAAGAGAGCCCAGGAATTCTTGGAGGTGACAATAGTTTATATTAGTTTAAGTCTTAAAATATAATCTTCGATGTATGAATATAGCATACACAGTATTCGTATTATTCGCGTCTGACTCAGGTTCGAAATGAAGAAGATTCGTCACCAAAAATAGGAAATACCTCCTCAGAATCAGACGACGCTTCACTACTGCACAACCAGGAGGATAATCCAGAAGATGAGACTAGGTGAGCAATATTGCACATCGTATTTTCATTCAGTTTAGTAAACGCATGAACTCAGATAACCGTCTACATCTTATAGGTGGTCTGATGTAATCTTATCCAAGACGGATGATCCAGAAGTCACACTTCGGGACTTCACAGCTGGTTGGGAGCCTGAAAAGGTAAAATTAAGTTGTACTGCACTTTTCGAACTGATATTTCTTTCTTGGATATCCTAATTGCGTTTTCTAATTTTCACGTGGTTAGGTCTATAGTGTGCAAACGCCTTGAGTTCTTGCTACCAAAGAAAATTGAATAGTATTGTGCTTTTAATCATTTGTTTCCTTAGGGTGATGATGGTATCGTCTTGAGGAACATCAATCTTCGAGCACGAAAAGGTGATCTGATTATGATTGTGGGAACAGTCGGATCGGGAAAAAGTTCACTACTCGCTAGTATTCTCAAGGAGACGTTACGAATGGGAGGAACATTGCGGGTAGATTGCCTTTTAGTTACTTCATTGTTGATAGACTTGTTAACTACTTTGTAAAACATCTTCATGGAATACAGCATGATATGCACTGGTATAGTATAGGCTTATGAAGATGTTTCCTGATTTAGGTTCGCGGTAAACCAGCTTATTCTGCACAGGATGCATGGTTATTCAATGGAACAATATTGGACAATGTTTTATTTGGATGCGAATATGATGAAGTTGGTTTCAATGCACACCACCATGGACATTATTATTGTACTTAGCACAAAAGAACCGTTATGTGCTTGCCAACCACCCTTTCTCTCGAATAAAATTACGTAATTACTCGGATTTATAGTTGGAATGCTGTAGCTGGCTGGTAGCTAATGTTTATTCCAATAAATGCTTACCATAATTCTTTTGAGGATTTGTTCAAAAAGGCATGTGAACTGTCATGCCTGGAGAAAGATCTTTCTGATATAAAGCAACGCGAGCATTCAGTGATTTCTGACCGGTAAATTTTAAATCTAACAATAACGATGGTAAGCGCGAGCCGTAGAAAAAAATTCTCCAATTTTTCCTCTACTTCGTTCAATTATCCAACATTCTTTGTTCTCAGCGGTCTCAATCTTTCCGGTGGTCAGCGTGCTCGTGTCTCTCTGGCTCGGACCATCTATTCCCAAGCTGATATCTTCCTCCTTGACGATCCGCTCTCGGCTGTGGACCCCGCAGTAGCAAAGAGTATATACAACAGGTGAAACCTCTGCAGGCAGAAAAACCCTTGTGTTACCACATGGACTCCACAATATTACACGGAGCATCTACATTTTTCATTTTTCTCAGAATATGTTTCTTGTCCCGACTTTCCAACTATCAGTTTAGGTGCCTGAATGATTACCTCAAGAAGAAAGGACTTGTAATTGTGACCACCCACCAACTACAGTTTGTCGACGACGCTTCATATATAATTGCACTAGAAGACGGAAAGATTGCCGCGGAAGGAAAACCAGAACAAATGCAGGATTATTTCAAAGTGCAGAAGAGAACGGTAGGAGGTTATCGTGTTTTCGCAGTTGGCAGGTTCACCCCCTATTGTTTTTTTTTCTGATTTATATTTTTCTATTCTGACCCCATGTTTGAAAGACTGATTTCAACAGAATCATTCAGGCACCTAAACATCTTTCTTTCAGAGTCGTATATCAACTTCTTCGGTAGAGCTTCCATCATCGTCTCCTATAAAGGGAACGGACCCAATGTTTGAAAGACTGATTTCAACAGAATCCACCGTTGAAGAACTATTTGATGTGAGAGATATTCGATGTGGGAATTGTTCTTTCTATTAACATCCAATATAATTTCTGTATTTTTTTTATTGTAAATGTTAAGGTCCTTGACGACCATCCTCCTCATTTACAAGATATCCCAAAGATCAGTATTGATGAAGACGACACAGAGGAACAAATACAAAGCGGAACCTTTTTTTTAAACAATATTTCGCAATTTTCTCATTCGTAGGTATAACTTTTCGATCCTCGGATTACATCGAAAAAAACTTGACGTTTTTAGGAAGCTTGACCTGGGGTGTCTATTTCTCGTACGTTGTCGCTGTCTGCGGTCATCCGGCATTCGTTGCCCCTGTTGCACTGTTCTGCGTGGGAGTTCAATTAATTTTCAACTACACCGACTACTTGCTGAACCAGTGGTAAGACTGCTTTCATACTTTCGCATTGGACGTACGTATGTATTCGTATATTTCTCAACAAATGGACGCTCCTTTAAGGTCTGTGGCCAGTGAGAATGTAGTCAGAATCCGCGATCATCCGGACCTCCCGCATCCAATGAACATGACCTTGGACGAGGCGACAGAGATTTCCGGCCACTACAGAGAAATGTTTACAATTGTTACAGGAATCGTTGTTTTAGGATCGTTGCTAAGGTTTGTTTTGGTCAACTGATATGAGGAGCCACACATATGATGCATTCAGTATACATATTCTGTATTTCAGAGCGCTATCCGTGCACGGAATGCAAACGTTTGCCGCAGAGAGACTCCACAACAGAATGTTCAACGCTGTCATGAGCACAAATGTAGCCTTTTTCGACAAGAACCCTCTAGGTTAATAAGTTTCGTTGTCTTCTACTGCAAATACACGAAATAACTCCCAAACAGTAAAACATTTTCGTTACCCATATTTTAGGAAGAATCCTAAATCGGTTTTCGAAGGACGTTTACACAATGGACGGAAATCTGGCATGGGTCGTCTTTGACTTCAGCATGGTATTTCCTACAATTTCCTGTTTCATAATGTCTGATTTCAGCATTTGCAATTCAACGTTAAATGTATAACAAATTATTTATGTGCTTTGTTTCCAGGGCTTCTTGGTGATTCTCGGTTTTGCTGGTCTCATCTTCACACTGAATCCTCTAATTCTTCTTCCGTGTCTGCCGCTCCTAATAATATTCGGATTTTTACACAGTGTTTACATGAAAACGTCGAGAAATTTGCGACGTATGGAAGCTACATGTGAGTTGAATATTCTTTGTGCTTAGAGTTACTATGTTCAAGCACTATTTTTTATGTTATGAGCGGTGGATGTATTTTGACATACAGTCACGGATCCGATGTCTATTTGTGTGTTAGTATGCCATTCATGGCCATATTTTTGGAATCATTTGCTAAAAGTATCCAAATGAAATACTAAACGATCTTGGTGTTGTGTGATGGGCGTTCAACTAGGCAATATATTTACTGCAAGCAATTCTGCATGAATGAGTAATCCATTATTTATTTCAGCTCGTTCTCCTTTATATGCTCACATTTCCTCGGTGATGAATGGTTTGATCACTGTCAGAGCCTTTGGTCGGGAGCGATTTGTCGAAGATCTCTACCACTCCTTCACGAACTTCAACTCGGCTTCCTTCCAACTCACGGTAGCTGGCACAAGATGGTTTGCACTGCATCTGGATTACATCATGACCACATTCCTCTGCGCAGTCACAGCTGCTTGCCTCTTTACCCCAAGTGAGTTTCTTGGATGTACTTATTAGGTTGTAGCACATAATCTGGATTTATGGAAGAAAAAGAAAAAAGGTGAGCTTTTAACAATTTTTCGCATCTCAGGAGAGTACACCACTGGTGAAGTGGCTTTGATGCTGTTTTATGCCGTGCAGATCAGTGCCTACTTCAGTTGGGTAGTGCGACAATCGGCCGAGTTACAGAATGCTGTATGTTTTGTTTTATTTCAAATATTTACTATTGTGTTGCACGATGACTGAAGTTTAATGAACTACGAATGCTTCGCCGATAGTATTGATAAAAAATATGATCAAACATTATATGCCCGTCACAACTAGGAATTTAATTGATATATGTATAGATGGTATCTGTGGAACGAATCCAAGAATACTCAAAGCTACCAAAGGAACAACCCAATAGTCCCGAGGCTGTCAAAACATTATTCCCAAGCAGTGGGGCGATAAGGGCAAGTATATAAACTAAATAGTACTATTACCAATTGTTTGTTAAGTTTGCCAAGCTTCGCCGCAACTCAGAACGTCAAGTTTGTATTTGAATGTTTATTTGTAGTTTGATCGAGTATTCATGAAGTACGACAAAAACAACGAATATGCCTTGAACAACGTGACATTCTCGGTACGAGGAGGAGAAAAGGTGAGCGGCTCATATACTAATCTGCAACTTTGGTCCGAGTGCCTTTTGGAATAAATTGCGCTCCAAGTATTTTTTCTAGATCGGTATAGTAGGACGAACAGGTGCCGGAAAGAGTTCAATTATCCGAGCACTATTTCGCTTGACCGAACCAGAATCGGGGGCCATTCTCATTGATGACATTGATACGGCCTTGCTACCGCTGTCACAACTTAGAAAGGCAATTGCAATCATTCCACAGGTCTGTCCATTAATATTTGAGTACTAGGAGACTTTCAATACTCGACAATCCCTCTCCTCATTCTCGATGATTCGAAATTAAAAAGGAAGATATGGTTGTGTTCTAGGAGCCTGTGCTCTTCCTCGGAACAGTTCGATACAATCTCGATCCATTTGATGAGTTCACTGATGAACAAATATGGAGTGCACTGGAACAAGTGTGTTGGGTGACCATTTTTCTTCGCAGAAGTTAGATATTCGTACTCACCATCAGCAACGTAGAATAAACAATGCTTCAGTAGTAAAACGCTCATGGCAAAATTCACAATTTATCACGGGTGGTTCTTAACAACGTGCGGCCAATAGTGAGTGAGATATTTCTTCAAAACATTTTCAGTGACATCACTGTTGATATATTTCGGGCATTGAATTATTTCCAGGTTGAACTGAAGCCTGCCGTGCAAGATCTCCAGGGTGGTCTGGAGGCCCGGATGCAAGAGGGAGGTACCAACTTCTCAGTTGGGCAAAGACAACTCGTCTGTTTGGCAAGGGCACTCCTCAGAAAGGCGACCGTTCTGGTTCTTGATGAGGCAACAGCCAACGTTGATCTCAAGTTAGTAGTTTATGGATTGCATGCAACATATTTATTTTTGGAAACAAAAATAATTTGGCAAGGTGAATTCGTTTAACGTATTTCAGTACTGATCGTATGATTCATCGCACAATAAAGGAAGGATTCCAACGTTGTACAGTGCTGACAATAGCACATAGATTGCATACAATTATGGACTCGGATAAGATTGTGGTAGGCAAACCCTTGAAAACTTGTTGTTGTCACTCCACTAAGAAGTGCCAACTATTATCGGAGACGGATAGGTGTAATGAGCTTTCATGATAAGATTACCTTAAGGTGATGGACAGTGGAAAGGTGGTGGAGAATGATACACCAATTACATTACTCGACAATCAGAAATCAATATTCCACTCAATGGTCATGCAGACAGGAGAGGAGACCTACCGGGTTTTGTATGGCATGGCAAAGAACAAAAGGAGAGACGACCTCTTAAACATACCAGAAACAGCTCTTCACTTGTAGGTATAGGATATATAAGAGATCTCCCCCGCCATCCTTCTTTTCACTATCGCTAGTCGAAAAGTTGAATCATACTGTTGTGATATACATATTTGTTGTTAATTGTTTTGTTGAATAAATTTGTGAAATATTTAATTATGAAACCATGAAAGTTGAATGTGAAACCAAGTTTTGAGTTCCTCCAAGAAGAAAGCGGGTCTCTTCTTTCGTTGATTCTCTTGGTACATGTCCCTTTATTGTCTCACCATCAGACAGTTTTCCGAATAGCCGGGGAGAAACAAAAAGTGGTGCGAATCAGTAGGATGCCATCCTATGACACTCACGTCAACCAACACTGATTATTTGCATGAAACTCGAAGAAGAATATAGAAGAACTAAGCGGCCAGTCTACCCCACACGGACAGACAAACAGACAAAAGGGCAGATAGAGAGAGGGTGATAATAGAAAGTACAGGAGGTGCCTAATGGTTATTGTCGAACTTCAATTAGACGAGGTACTATGCAACGAGGCAATCGCTTCCTGTGTGCTTGGTAAATGACAGTTTTATTATGAATCTCAAGTCTGTTGAAAATAAGTCGAAACCGAAGAAACTTCAACTTCTTCGAAAGTTGAACAAGATAAGCACCATAGGAACACTATATCAGCATTCTCACTACAAACAAATATAGTTTTCCATTAAGGGAATGGCCACTGAAAAAGCATCGTAGGAACTAAGGTATCATAACTTGAAGACCGTAATACGCCGATGTTTCTACTCTCCCCCACCGCCTTCTTCATTTCAATATATCCCTACTATACGGTTCTTCAAGAGGTGATCTCTTGAATCATTCTTCTCTTCATTCTCTTTGAATGTGTACAGCCATGATCAAACATGAAATTGAGATAAAGAGAAACTAGAGAGATAAAGTGAGGCAGTCTTTAGCATACTGTATAATATAGACAACCTTTGGCTTCTAGATGATATGCTATCTATAAGTGTTAGTTTTTTGGGTTTTGGTGTTTTAATTCCTCTTTGCATACACTGGACATAAAATATAGGCAAATAGAAGGAAAACTAGCAAACGATATTTTAACAAAATAATACATTGGATCAGTTCGTGTAATAAATTTTAAGGCTGTATTGTCCCCTGGTTTGTGTGTTGGTTACTTGAATAAGGGGCAAATGGCTGCTTTCTAAATGTTTGTTTGTCTTCTTAGCGTACCCTCCACCCCAATCCGCAGATCTTTAAAATCCATCAGAAATCGAAATCGGATTGGTTGATGATCTTTAAAATGACGGGGTCACCTCAAATACATGTTTGTTCTTTATATCAACAAAAGTATAACACGCGCAGGTTTTTCGGAGATATAGGTCCAAATTTAGTCCATCGATTGTCTATTTGCGAGCTGTGTTAAGCATGAACAAAAAACTCTTTGTGTTCACATACAGTTGTGCCAGAAAGACAGTCTCATGCATGGCCCGCTGGTTGTAAGTGTTAATGACTGTAAGTTTTAAAAATGACTGTAAGTGATGCAATTGCAGCTCATAACATGGGAACAGGCTTTGGAATGAAGAAACGATAATCAACTTTGTAGCGCTTTATCTCCGACAGGAAACCCCGTTTAGTTATGCTTATGATTTTTGTGGTTCTCGTTGGAGGTAGATTCCACATACAAAAGGTCTATCCACACCATGGCAATGCAATATGACGTTGTGTTTGATGGCATCGTTTTATTGAGTCTCATTATGCTTTCATTGTGAAGGTGAAATTCCGTGTAATGCTCTAGTGTTCACTGGGGTCAGGGGGCAGCTTTGCTGGGTAAATAAGGGATTTCTTGCGATTGGATGGGAGAAAGACAAACAATGAGAAAAGAGGAGAAGATGAAAAGAGATGTAGAATATACACTGAAAAAGAAAGAAGCGTGGGAGGGGATCGCTTCCACATTTGGAAAGAAACTGTTTATAGAGTAGAAAATGATGAATGTCATTTCATAAGAAAATACGTCCAAAGTGAGCGACACCTTGGAAATAACTGTCTAGATGTTCAGCAACATTATTTGGACATGTAAGCGTATAGACAAGACGTTGAAATGGTGTGGAATGGTCGTTAACTAGTGAAGTGAATATGTTTTTCACTGTACTAGTTCTCCAAACAAAATAAAAATCGAGTATGGTTTTATAACAGCCTGGAGGTAAGGAACACATCTAGAACACATGGAAACAGATTCAGACATTATCGGCTGCTACATAATAGGTGCGGCATACTACGCTGTTGGTCAGCGATATGTTTGTGAATGGTACTCGTCAGTTACAAAAACTGAATCTAGATTTGATTCGCAACGTCCCGTGAGATAGTACGTGTTTATTGGAGACAGCACCCGAAAAATGGGTATTTCTGCTAGGTTTCACATAAAATTAGCCCCCTTTAGAAAACTCGGATGAATATGTCATGTGTTCGTATTTCTTTACTGGTCCAACAACTTTGTATTGATTTAATCTTCCACTTGGGACTGACTGTAATTGTGAATTGCGTGGTATCTCTCTGCCAGTCATCGTCTCTCATACAGGCCTTATCTCTCCACTTCTCAAACCTTGCTCTTGAGAACCTGGGCGGACCCTGTGGGATATACCAAGGCTTGCCTGGGTCCCTTAAATCAGTCCAACTGCCAGGCCTGCACTGACACACCGACCAACACCATGGGAGAGGACGTGAGTTATCAACCTATCCTGTATTTACTCGAGAAGCTATTACGGTTTTAACCGCCATTCATCGAATTGACCGAACGCATTGAATTCATAAATTATCTGCTTTTAAACGTGTTCTAGTTTTGTTGCATGTTCTAGTTTTTAGGATTACGCATCAGAGGATTCTCGCCCTCGTAAGAAATGGACCCTCGAACAACTGAAGGGAGGAAATACCTTCCTCTCCATGCAGGTACGAATTATAATTCAATCCATAGCGGAACTACTTTTAAATTTCGAAATCTACGTGAAACCACTATGTTTGACAATTTACAAAGAACCATATTAGGCCGCTACCAACAAGTTTGACTCGCAAAGGGGTATGACTGCACCTGGCATGCCCAGATGGAACGTCACAAAGGATAAGAAACTCGGGTGAGTTTTTGTCTGTAACATATGTATATTTTATAACCTATATTTTTGCGCAACTTTTACATCGCATTTCTTTGATATTCGTTATATATTAGTCAAGTGTCATTCAATATCAAATACTCGCATTTAGATACATTGAGCCTGACCGTAAGTCCGAAAACGTTTTGCGTGCGCAGTGCGGAACCAACCTTTACGCCTCGCAGAAAGGAGAGACCCCAATTGGAGCAGGAAGAAACCAGGTACTTCTGATCCTGACTTAACTTTGCCCTGCATTATGATCAGTACAACTTTTTAGTTCTCATTTTCACCAATGTCTTTCAGGTCCCCAATGTTTCGTACAAGAAGGAATGGGAGACCATTCTGGATAAGGAAGGAGAGAAGATTATGCCCAAGCAAGCCGGAGACTTTGGAATGGCATCCCAGTCCGGAGAAATCTCCATGGGATCTCACAGAAATCAGGTAACAACATCTAGCTATGTTTATCCGCAAATTACATGTGTAGCATTGTTCCATTAAGATAAACACGGAACTCAATCTTTTAAAACAATCGTCTATTTGTAGGTCCCCAACATCCGTGGCCGTCTTCCCCATGATCGCCGTACCCACGGTGTTCTTTGCTACCAGAACGGAACCAATGTGTTTGCTTCCCAACAAGGAATGTCTGCACCTCCAGGAGTAGGGGCTGTGCGACAAGCCACTACGTACATCGAGGGACTTGCACTCACGTAAGTTAGCAACAAGTCTAATAAATGTCTATTGCCAGATTTTTTTAAATACACGTTTTACCCTTGTTTAGTGAGGACAGTCTGAGAAAGGGAACTGAGTTCACACCGTGGTATTCCGGACAGAACAAGTTTGCTTCACAAGCTGGATCCGGAGGTTTCCTCAAAGTCCGCGATGTGCTGCCGCACACAACTGTAAGTTTGCTTGTATTGAAAGCCCATATTGATTATTTCACACAGTTTTCATTAACAATTCTAGTCAATTCATCGATTCAATCGATTCAATTGACCAATTTATGGAAATTATAGGGAGGAAAGGACATCGCAGAGGAGAAGAAGCAGAAGTCCGAGGGAATTGTGCCCCTTCAATCCGGAACGAACAAACTGGCCTCCCAGAGAGGAATGACTGGATTCGGAACCCCAAGAAACACAATGTTGAGACAGGGATGGAAGAAGGAATGGTAGTGTTTTAAAATACGCTAATTTACCTTCTGCAAAATTAGAGCGCTCTTTACTAATAGTCAAGTAGAACAACTTTGATTTGCGTGCTAGAGGAAGCTCTCAACGCCTGAAGGATTCAAGATGTGTCAAGCTATGCCACGTAGAGAAATAGTGCGCAAAAGAAGACGGGCTGAGTGAGCGTGTGAGAGTCATAGGCGCCTCGTAGAAAAAAAGGGAAATGTCAAGTGTGATAGAGAGGCAAACTGACAGAGACGCAGAGAAAGGTAGAGAGAGAGAACAGAAATCATCAATGCAACAGAAGGTCTATTTGCCAATGGATGGAGAGATTACTGTAGAGATTCCTCCTAGAGATCTATTTGTTGAGAAGCAGCCCAACCTTGCATTCAGGCTTGAGTGATTTCCAAGCGTATTGATTGGTTTGAATTACTTGCGGTACAAAGTAGTACTCTTTCAGGATCGACGAGTACGATTCTGCTCTGAGAGAGTGGGAAGAGAACAAACCTCCAGGCTCAGCCTCTTCGGTTGATCCCTTCGGTCACTACAAAAAGAAGTTCGAGGAGAGAGAGGTCGAGAAAGTAGAAGTGATACTAAAACTTGATAAGATTAGTAGGTTCCTGGGCTGTAACCGTGTCTTAGATCTCTTCCTTATTGGTCTTCAACCAATCCTTTATAGTCTGCTCGGCAATCGGAGGCCGATGTGATGTCGGTGAAGGCGAGTGACAAGGCTGATGAGGTAGAGGAGGATGAGGAGGAGCAGGAAGAAGAGGAGGTAAATAGTACAGCTAGAGGGACAGATAGGGAGTCAACAGAAAACAAGCATATAAAAAGGAGACAGACTGTATTTACCACTTTCCTTGTCAGGCTGCCCCCGCCGAGGAGGAAGCTGCCGAGGAGGAGGAAGCGGAAGAAGCAGAGGAGGAGGAAGAGGAGGAAGAGGAGGAGGAGGAAGAAGAGGAAGAGGAAGAGGAGGAGGAAGAGGTAAGGGTTTTGGAGAGAATTAAGAGTAAGAGTAAGAGGAAGAGAAGAACGAAGAGATAATAATAGGGGTTTGGAGACAGTGAGGGGATGAATAGTGGGAAGAGTGGAAGAGAATGAGTACACAAACAAATCAAAATAAATGTATATGCGACCCGTTCAATTTCAGGAATAGATTACTTCACCTTCTTTCGCGCCAAGTTCTTCACTTCGCTACTGTGCCTTTCTTCATTTCCAAAAAAATATTTTTATATTCGCAAATATTACTGAAGTTTACTTGTATCTCTAGTAAACTCTCAACTCTCGCAACTGTGTCAGAGCCCATGTACAGTGTATGTATCTGCCATACAACCTCGCCCTCAAAAAAATCCCAGTGACAATAATAAGTGCCATCAACAAGAAATCACTATTTCTAGTTGCCAATTTGTTGTGTGATGTATTGTGTATATTAGCATTGCTCTATGTTTGCATTAAAATTGAAATAAAATGTGCAATAATTAGACGATCTTTGTGAATTAACCATTAAAACAAATAATGCACACAGGGGGAATTACCATCATTAACTATTGCGGATAAGTATAGAGAGAAACGAGTCATGGGGCCATCGATCATGGCTGCAATACGGTATATTACAATACAATACGGTATATTATTTGTCATTTCCCCACTTGTTTCATTTTGAAAAATATGGATTGTGGTATCGGTGGTAGCAATCTAATGCGGAAGAACGATCTGAATCTTGGAAACTAGGTACTAATGCATCTTTTTGAGCAAATTGTTTCCATACGAAAAGTGCCCATTTAAAACCCAAAAAAAAGTTGGAAAAGCCCTTATCGGACAATCTTTGTTCGCACAGATTTTAGAGAAGCACATGTGTTCTTTTTGCTGCGCTTATTTTCTTTAGGTTCTTCTCATTGTGTGTTATACTTCACGTTCACCACAGATGCATCCTCCGAACTGTGGATCCAAGAGCTGGATTGTCCCACATGACATGTAGTCAAGTGTGATTAATTGTTTTTAAAGATTTGTAAGCAAAATATCTTTTACATAACCGCGCAACTGCTCTTTGGTTCAAGACTGTATTTAATAAGGGCAAGGAAAGAATGCTCATTATTTGTGATGTTTGTGATGTCCATCCGCTGCCCGGACGCAAAACTGATATTGGGTATTCGGTTTCCATTTGCTCAGCCCGGAAAACCTGACTGAAACATAAAATCGTTTATTTTGGCGCAGAACGACTAGGAAACACCCAAAATAGATAGATATTATATTTGAAGTTAAGAGACGATATGACTTTTAAAGATAAATAGCACATGGACTGATCACAGTTGAATAATCGCTTTTTTGAAGCGTTGGCATTCCTACTTCTGTTGTGCAAAAAAATATGTTTCATATAAGGAGTGCTACGAGAAGAACAATGTTTGCAATAGTTCGTTTCGAATGTTGATAGGTAGCTTCAGCGTATTCTTCTTGTACAACATGTCTTCAAAAAAATCATATTTTCAAGACATATTTAGCTGTCCGCTTCAATGCATAACATGCAAAATCTATATAAAACCGTCTTTCCGGTACCGCAATCAGGTTCACAAAGTGCACTTGGCCTACAGTACAGTCTCAAAATGAGCATGTTCCACGAGAGGACCATCGGTGTCATAAATCAAGTTGATATCAGGAAACAAATCTTTCAGCGCGAACGCCTTTGACGTGTGCAAAAGAAAGAATGCTGTTTACAAAAATCCGATGGAGCATAGTGGGTTTATACATTGGAACCGGACGCTTGCGACAACATCCACTTATAAGGGCTTCTGGCTAAATGTTGGGGTTTGTTTTGGCTGGATTCTCGCTCAGCGACAGTACAGCATTCCTTTAATAACACATGTTTCCCGAAACCAAATATAGCGAAGCGGTTCCTGAAAGCCCGCACTTTCTAATGGATTGATATTGGATTAAATGGTTTCCCGAACACTATTTGAAAAGAGTGACCGGGATTTAGCGGATAATCGGTTCCACAGTTTCAGTTCAAAAAATTTGAGGGCAGTCTCTTTCAGAGAGTGTTTTTATTAAGCGATTAGATCCTGAGTAGATCTCTTATTCCGACTTGCCTGTTTTTATTTGATTAGCATTAGTTCCCAACAGCTTAACAATTTTTCCACTTCCTCTTCTAGGAGACAATTATCATATCACCGCTTCCTCTAGAAAGTTTTCCACTAATTCGAATTATTGTCTGAGCATGTAAGCTAAACAAAATGCAATACTAAGAAAATGAAAAGAAACCACTGTTCGGACAAAAAAAGCATGCATCCATCAACTGATCTCTTCAACATATAATTCCCCACGCCGCTGGCTAAAGAGGTCCAGAGCTCATATTGTACAACTCCTATCCTGTCTGGTTGTCTTCTGCGTTGCACTTGTGAATGCGACATTTCCCACGTTATTGAGACGATCATCTGTAAGCAAGCCGCTTATCAAATTAGCCGAATTGAACTTTCCAATCCATCAAAACACAGCGAACAATTGAACTGAAGCATAAGCTGAGCTAGGCGTTCCTAGAAAAGAAGCTGATGAAGGCAAGAAGTCGAAGCTTTTTCTCAGTTGCTGTTTAGTTTCTTTCATTCGTGTAACAGTGTTGCCATTTGTTCATTCAGTTTTTCGGATACTTTCAAACATTATTTTGTTGAGTTTGCGCGTTATTGACTGTGGATTCAACAAATGAAAATAAGTTCATCGATGTTAGAACGAATCAGTTGGTTAACTTAAGTCACTAATAAGGCATCTCCTCCATCCTCTTTTGAACAAAGCATCATTTCGATATTTGTATGCGTATGCTATACTAGCTATGTTTTTAACATTGATAACAGTAAAGCAAAGTTATTTAGCCATCCGAAGAGGCTCGAATACGTCTGTAAAACAAAATGAAACTTGAAACATAACATCAAACGAGGTAGCTTACAGAGCAACAAAATAGTTTTAAGTTAAATTCCCGGATCATTTTATATCTAGTAGTGGCAGGCACCAAAAAAGTATTGCATTATGCCGCCTTAATATTTTCATCGGAAACTTTACAGCCCCACGTTTTCTGGAGTTTTTTCTATGGTCTACATGACCGTGTATTTTTATTTTCACACTCGGCAGCCCATACTACATATACGTAAAAGTAGAACAGTTTTGTTTGCATACATACATTTCGCTCGTTTTTCTTCTAAACAGTGTTCGACCTTGCGTAAGGTGATAGAACAGTGTGTATTCCTTATTTTAATCTAATTTTTCTTACAATAGACTTGCTATAATCTGTATTTCTTCGCTCACTTTTAACTTCTGCACTTTATTCTTCTATATAACTTACTTTCTGTTCCCCAAGAGAGCACAAGAGGTCACTGGCATTTGACAAGCATACGATCAGCCCACAACAATAGTGCGTTGAATAAACTTTGTGGTCACACATCATCAAGTTTCCCATTTAAAATGTTGGGATACCAGGGCTGATACAGTCGAATCTCTAGACTAATACATGTCAACTTTTACTTACAAGGGTCACTTGAATTCGGCGTCCTCAAGAGAGGCTCATGAGAATTAAGTGTTTAATTTCTTCCATTTTATCGAAAAATGATGGTGTTAGCCAATTATCATGCTTATGAAGCACAATATTTTAAATGGATAGAATAAATCAATATAAAGCTTCGAATTCAATCAAAATTTCGTTTTCTTTATCATCCCGGGTTCTTATTTCGTGTCCGAGGGTATCTGGCTATATAGATAGATACCCCAGGGACATGCAATAAGAGCCATATACCCTCGGGTATGATAAAGAATTCTAATCGCATAATCATTATATATATTCCTTCCAATAAAAAACTATGCTTCATACGGCATGTATCGGATGCTAACACCATCATTTTCCGATAAAAGGAAAAAACCGAATACTTAATTCTCGTGAGCCTCCTCCTTTAAAACATATATGTAGCGACTCGCCTTGATGTTACTCCCAACTACTGACGCTCTAAAGATACATATAGAGCCCTGGGGTAGATTGTGAGGCAGTAAATCAATACTTCTGTTCAAAAATGAGTATGACTTTTTTTCTACACATTAAACTCCATTTTCAAGACGAAAGATTCATGTAGAAAAAGCAGCAGTTCTCACCTCACAAGCATTGTCGTTCAAAACATGAGAACTTCACAATTTTACGTACTAATTTTGCCTTATATTTAACATTATTATAGTTGAACACTTTTGTCTAAATTTAGTTTGTATGTGTGTGTTGGAAGCTATAATAAATCAGGTGCTGATGAATTGTGGTGTCAAAATCAGCCATTTTTTCTTTGCGATTTTCATAGTGAGTTTCTTTGAAAAATCGGTCATCCGTGTACTTTCTCGGTCATATTTCAATTCAAATCATAATCAAAACACGGATATGATCCCCGAAGTGCAAAGAATGCACATAAAAAGAGAGCCGACAGCTGAGAAAATATCATTTTCACGCCTTTTGCGGATTACCTCTGGCTCCCGTAATTTATAAGAAAAGCTACCGGTACAGTTTTTGTTGCGACAAGGTTATAAAAAGTGCGGTTTATATACCAGGTAATAATACTATGTATGCTTACTTGTTTTGTCATCTTGTGAACGAAATATTAAATAAAAGAAGAGTTGTTTGAGCCAGAAAATCTTCGTTTTTTTTCAAGTGGGCTATTGTGTTTTTATGATCACATTTTGTATTGAGAGCCGGTGGTCCGGTTCTTTAGAATTACCTTCCTTATACTAATTCCTTAGAAATTTGCTGAGGCGCACAGCTTCCCAATTTAGCATGGATCTCCTTTCATGGGTAAATATCTATTACATAATATGTTCCATGTAAAAACCAAAGTTTGGCGTTATGTGTTTTACCAATGCTTTAAAGTTAAACCTTATTTATTGCTAAATATGTATATTTATAATTGTTCGATTTTTCAGATAATGCGGTTATACTTAGTCTTTGGAATACTGGCGTTATGCATTGCAGCTGAAGTCAGTAATTTTATGAACATAATATTAAAGTATAATAACAATGCATTTAACCCGAGGCTTCTACCAAAAAAAGTTTACATTTTCCATCGCTATAGTCCGCTAAACACTGAACGGGATTATACAAACCCATAAAATTGAGCTGGACTATTTTGCGTGGGTCCCTGAAGATCGTAGTAAGTAACGACACACATGCGTCATGTCCACCGTATGTAGTGTAATAGTAACTCTCGTTTATCAAGCGTGTGCTTAAATTTACAAGCGATTCTTGAACATACATTTGTTCCTTCAATAAACCTGACAGAAAAGTAAACTTGACAACTTCCTTTAGGCAGATGAAATTGCAAATGACGTTGTCAGCGACTATGCACAAGTGAAAGAATTGCTTGGGCAATATTATAGAAGAGCAGCCCGGAGATATGGATCAGACTACGTAAGTTGGCACTATTTTTGAAATTTGCGAAAGGTGGTCACCGTAGAGGAAATGAGTTCCTTAACGTTAAGGAGTCTCACATGTGAATTTTTACAGCGACTTATCCTAATTACCTTTGTCAGGATCCAAAGGCCGTGTTCACTGCTTCACAATTGAAACCATTTAACGATGGCACTGAAGCCTCTGTGAACAGGAGAATGTGGGGAGAAGTCTTCGAAAACGACATCATTCTGACACTTCCACAGGCCGAACAACTTCTCAAAGAACAAGGTCTTTATAATGTCATGACAGTTAAAGAAAGACTATAGCTGAAAATAGCAGCAACCGAAATCAGACATAAGCCAACATGACAGCTTTTGTTTAAATGTCTGTATTTTTAGGCCCTCGAGGAAAGCGTCAAGCGCAGCCAACTCCCAGCTCTTTCTGGCCCAATTTGACGATCTCATATCAATTTGCTCACAGTGATAGTAAGTTGATTATGCTAAATAAATGCTAATATTGTGGTTTCAGCTCGAATTACCGTATAGTGTCAAATTGTTTTTTTTTACAGGCACATGGCAAACATTGATTCGGTCAGCTTTGAGACACGTTGAAAGCCAGACCTGCATGCGATTCATTGAGGATGGACAGGATAGGTAAGAATATAATGCGACCGCAGTATTTCAGAACTGATCTCTTTTGTGTGTTTTGCTATTATTATATAATAAAGTTAATCAGAGATAAAAAAGCTAATATTGACATTTAGAAAGTGTCATATTTCAGAGATCGTCTGCAATTCATCCGCGGAAGCGGATGTTGGTCGAATGTGGGAAAGGTTGGCGGGAGACAACAAGTCTCAATTGGATACGGATGCGATTCGGTTAGATTTAAATCATAAACAACTAACACAATTTAATTATAATCAAACATCATCATGTATGAAGTTTAAGGTATAATAACGTGATTAACAGGTTTTTTATATCTATTTGAATAATAAAGAAAATATCCTAAGAAAAGCGCTCAAAATAGGGTAAACGTAAAAATATAGCGGAGGACGTAGAATGGAATGCAAATTTCTCTAAGATTCAGTAGTTGTCTATAGATAAAGTAAAATTTTTGCTTAAAGCTGGAAGTTCACAGTGTAAACCCCCTTCAGATCGGCATCATTGCCCATGAAACACTGCACGCTCTGGGACTTTGGCATGAGCAGTCAAGAACCGACAGAGACGATTATATATCTATCAACTCTGACTATATAATCCGAGTAAGTATTTGTATGCAA
This sequence comes from Pelodera strongyloides, assembly GCA_036852015.1. Classification (NCBI taxonomy): domain Eukaryota; kingdom Metazoa; phylum Nematoda; class Chromadorea; order Rhabditida; family Rhabditidae; genus Pelodera; species Pelodera strongyloides. The sequence continues at coordinate 125,970 of JAANDG010000177.1, forward strand.
TGGGTGAACAATTAATATGGTGACATCCAAATTTGCATCTGGAACGAAGTGAAATGTGGATGATTTCAGGGAACTCAAGGAAACTTCGCGAAGAGAACAACCAGAAACAGCGATAACATGGGCCAGAATTACGATCTAGGTATGTATTCAGTGATTACACTGTGAACTTGGTTCGCTGTAGGCGTACTGTTTTCTTGGTCAAAAGTGCTCGACTAGGGCGTATTGATTCAAACTTATGTGCTCTTGTGGCGCAATTGGCAGCGCGTTCGGCTGTTAACCGAAAGGTCGGTGGTTCGAACCCACCCAGGAGCGAATATTTTGAAGATCGTAGCATAATTGTTGTTAGATTCAAAAATAATTCAGGCTCCATCATGCACTATGGACCCAAGGCGTTCTCTACTGATTGGAGCAAGTTGGTTTTTTTCCTCCACTTTCCGCGAAGTTACTTTTTATATTGTTTTCGGAATTTCACTGTAAGCTGTTCAGAATCACTATCAAAACAAGAGATGAAAAATATCAGCAGACGATTGGTCAACGTGAGGGAATTTCCTTCAAGGACTCCAAGATGATCAACTTGAGATATTGCCAAGGTTGGCAAATTATTTTGCTTTTATTACTTGAGGATTTCCAAACGTGAAGACTTGGATTGGCTTTCATAAAAACCCATTTAAGCTGTATGTCCCTACCAACTTCGCTGTCAAAACGAAGGATATACGGATCCAAACAACTGCGGACAATGCAAGTGCCCGACTGGATATGGGGGCACATACTGCGATCGCGTTGAATACAGTGAGTACTTGATAGAATCTCCGTACCACAACACACTTTCATTTTTTCTTTTTCCTACCCCACCCCCTTAAATTAACATGTTTAGCCCCAAGTTGTGGTGGTGAAATCTACGTGAAATCTTATTTCGAGCAATTGGAAAGTGGATTCGTTTCCTCGACAAGCAATTGCGTGTGGAGGTTGAAGGTGAGTTGGCAAATGGCTGCTTACAAACTTGCCATATCAAAACCTTCATATTCATTGGGCTTGCTTCTTCTTCGGTTATTAAAAGGGTTTATGGTTTATGTACGGCTTTTTGAAGTAAAGTTATATTAATTGAACGAACGCTCTCCACGTTGAACAATTTTCCAGCACGACGTTCACACTTTGCATCTTCCATAGTAAACCCGTCTACTGGTGAGCTGCCGTATAAACGAAAGCCACTCGAGTTTAGTGGCTCGACACTCCCTTTAATTATATGCAATACGTATAAGTATTTTATTCAGGCTCCCGCTGGCGCCCGGATTGAGATGATCTTTGATAAAGTGTCGTTCTTATGCAGAGATACCTGCAAGTCTTACGTCGAAGTGAAATACCTCCAGTCAAAGGCGACCGCCGGTAGATATCTTGTTCTTATTTGTTGTGCACCTCTTCAGTTAACATTTCAGGTCATTAATGTCATTTCCTCTTCTTTGTGTCTTATTTTAAAAACAATATTGCAGGTGCTCGCCTATGTTGCAATGCCCCGTCCGGCTCAGTTTTCACAGAGGGCAACGATGCTATCCTGATATTTAAGGGAGAGCCAGACCTTCCCTACGGATATCACGGATTCACGGTCAAATTCCGGACCTGTAAGGATTGTACTCAATTTTGCACACTTGTAAATATCCTGACTCATAACACAATGCAGCAAATAATAATAATGGCAACCTACGAATCCTCTGGGACAAGATTTGTTATTTGGTCTCAGGTATGATTTCTTGCTTGAGAAAGAAAATGGCCCTGCGTCCTCCCGGATCCTCCCATCCATTTCTGATTTGGAGGGTCATCCGTGATTGGGTGTCGCGGCATTTCAGACAGGAAGAGAAGGTCCACCGGCTATTTAGATGGAACTACTCCTGAACCACTACCCACTGTTCCTCCTACTACAACCACTGAAGTGGTCACTACAACAACTACAACCGAGACATCCATCGTACGTATGATTGTATTGTTTCGCGTCATTAACACTTTTAACTTACTCACCTGCTCCTTTTCTATCCACATGCAATGAAAATACATGCAGGCTCTGGTCTGGGTAAGTCTGGGAATTTTTTGGAAAGTACAACGTCTGTGTATTTGTACATGTTCGCTATAATTGAATTCGTTGCTAAAAACCCATAATATATCGTCCGGTTGCTTTTTTACATAGCACGTTGGTCGAATCAACATATGTACCTGCTCACCACTTAACATGTTGCCCTTTTTCCTCTGTCCCACCTGTTTTGTCTTTTTTTTGCCAACAAGAGAATAATTGCTAAAAGTGACGATAGAATAATATTTAGGCGACTCGCTCAATAACATCTGGTGAATGGGGCCATTGGGGTGACTGGAGTCAGTGCAGTCGTCAGTGTGGTGGATGCGGGGTCAGAAGAAGGGTACGAGGATGTTATGGCGGAAACGGAAAGTGCATGTGAGATCCCTTATACTCTTCAATTACCTTGTACACTATCAAAAATACCGTGTTCAATTGCATTTTGTCTTATATTCATACTATTATTCACTTTCGCTTTTATATATTTAGTGGCGAGTTCCTTGCCACGGAAAGCTGCAACATTCAAGAGTGCGCAACTTCCACAGGAGGTAATGTATGCAATGGAAGGATCATGTTGCCCTGTGATATGGTACGACAACTCGAATTTGGAGCCAAAAATAATGACGGTCAGTTCTTTTGAGTGTCCATCATCAAGTCTCAATCTTTATAGAACATTGTTAATAGAAAGTGTGATGTGTCTCGTTATAGTTGCCTATGAAATTTGCCGCTGGACCCTTCTGCCTCCGAACAAACGTGATTTGATTCATGTTAACAATTCTAAGAACAATTCTAAGAACCTGATAACAAATCGACTTATTGTTGAGTGGAGAAAAGGATTAATTATGGGAATAAAGATTCTTTTAAGTGCAAATGCAAACAAACCAGCCCAATGAGAGAAAATTCAAATCCCAAAAAAACAGTATTTAGTATGTCCAGGATAACTAAACCAGTTTACCTGGAGTAGGGCACGTCTGGTTTAAAAATGAGTATAAACATTAATATATACGCGGCAAATCTATGCGTACTCGAGTGATTATTTTAGTAGAAATGACATGCAATAATCTATCGTATTTGATCAAATCCTTTCGATATGTTCACCAATTCGTCTTTTTTTTTACATAAAAACATCGTCGCCCAATAAATATGACGTGTTTAGCGCTTCCCATCCAGCGATCGCCAAAGAGAAGTCGTCGGTCGTTGAAGTCTCTCCATGACCAGGAACTATGCGAAAAGTTTGTTCTTTTTCCCTAAAACAGACGTGAAGCCGTATTTTAACTGAACTTTCCATGTCGGAATCCCATCTAGGAATAGTCGTACAGTAACGAAATAACATGGAAAGACGGAGATTAGGACAATTCCGAGATAGAATTCCGAGATGGAATACCTGCAGGTTTTGTTTTCCCGTGTTTTTTTTTCTCGCTGAAAGCTTAGCACAATCAATGTTGCCAGTATGTTTCCAGAGAGTTAGTCAAGTATTTTCTGTATATATACAGAAAATACTTTGGAGAGAAAAAAATCAACCTGTTTAATCTAAAAAAGGAAGACTTCATTTGTTTGATTGGGATCGGCTTACCAGTAGGAATTTCCCTATAATTTTGGAATACAAATAAGCACCCCGTTTTGCAGGAAGTTTACCTACTTCTGCCCTACTGGACTCCTGACCATTCATATTGACTGGAGAAGGTCATCAGCACCGGCAGCTCTATCGGAACCCAACGACACACCCACATGCTGCAGTGGGTACTACGCGAGCGGTGGAAATTGCTACCAAGCCTAAATTCGAACAGAGCAATAATACGGAGTGCCAAAAGGGTTGTTTTCCACGCCGATCTTTGATTACGTTGGTTAAGCCTCTTGATTTGTGATAATTTATATACAGGTTTTGTTTAATTTATAATTTTAACTTTCACTGAATGGGCCATATGTGTTTGTTACTTAATCATTAACTCGTTCATTTAACTCTTAATTAAGTCTTTCTTCCCTCCATCTCACTTTTGTTTCTGAATCCTTTACCAGCACCTGCAGGCCTTTGGAGAATATTTGCAATACCCTATTTTATAATGAACTATTATAACGTTCAGTCGCAAAAAAAAACATTTATTATATTTAATTCAACGAAAGAACATATATACGATAATTGTATCTACAATGAACGCATTATATTACAGAATATTTCTAACATTAAGTCTTCTAAGAGGGCGGGGCACGTGTTTTGTGAAAAGATACTGTTGAATATATCCATTCCGATGGATATGCCCTGCCTCGCTCCATTTCGATTCATTCTATGAAGGAAAGGTGCCGAGTGTGCTCATGTAATTGAATATAACTCATGGGAATGCAGTTGCCCAGTATTCGTTTCAAAACCACGCGCCATAGAGGGGGAGAATTGACTATTTCCCACTTTGACTACGGTAAATTTTGGGGGCACCACTATAGGCGAAACTTCATGTCTTCTTCGAAAAAATCAACATGCTTTTTCATTGGAGTTGATTGTTTGAGTTTTTTATTAGAATTCCCAGAATATTTTTTGTTTGCATTTGGTGTTGTTCTATTGTTATAAGCTGCAAAATAAATTGTTTGGATGTTAATATGGACTAAACATAAAAATAAACATAAAAGTACTCACAATTTTCAATGACTGTCATTTCACAGCAACAATTTCTTGATCGCCAACCCTGAAAATACATGGTACTAGCTAGAAATCTTCCAGGTTGTGTTGACGGGTGCAGTTAGAAAGGATTGGCATTCATTAATCCGTCAGATGAGAGTTCCTGTGTTACGACGTGAGTCCAAAGAAGTGTAAATGATGCAAACTATATGAACTGGTTCCTTGGCATACAGCCTCAAGCAATGTTTAAATGTAAATCGGCGGTGACGACTCTTACACTGTTCGAAGCCATTTATTTAGTTCTGTAAATGAGACATGAACACTATGTGTCAGTTTAGTATTTTGGTAGTAGTATCAGTTTTCCTTAGTGAAAAATGCAACAAGTGAACCTTTCTGGCGTTAGAAAAAACTCATGTACAGGAAGCACCGCCTACATCGAGACACCAATAAACTAAAGGGATCAAACAGTACGTCTACACCGATAAGGTCCTTATCACAAAGCCGCTAATTTGAGACGGAGTGCATTTACCATAGAGGGGGCATCGTAGCCATGGTGGCCTCGACAACGTTCCTCGGTTTGACATCATGTTGGTTTTATTTTAAATTTCATTTAAATTTTACTTTTGATTGTCCTGATTGAATTTTATCAGCGATGTCATGTTCCACACTATAGTCAAATAAAAATCGTCATTAACTTCACATAGCTAAATCAACTGGAATTTGGGGTTGCTTATACAAAAAGCGAGCGTATTCCTGGGAGGGCTCAGAAAAAAAAATTTTTTTTTTCATATTTAAGTACTAGTATCAATAACGTTGGGTCTTGGAATTGCGTCTCTTGTGCTCAACATTGTCATCTTAAATAAGGCAAGTTCTTTTTTTACCTACGCGAATCCTTTTTTTACCAGTGTAATCACTTGTAGTGTCGTCAACCGTCTGATGGAGGTCTAGTGGTGGGGCATGGGTTCGCTTGCCGTCCCAGAACTGAACAAGGGTGTAAAAATTCAGGTGCAAATTCAGGTTGATGATATCACAAATCCGAGTACTGGAAATGGAACTACCCAAATACCTGCATCGGCAACCACTACAACGACCACGACTACAATTACAACAGCTCAAATCAACCCCTCCAGACCTACTTGCACATCCAACATAAATGCTAACTTTAAGGTAATGAAGTTTCTACATACATTCATTCATAAGGAACTAATCAAATATCAGTTACATTTATTCTTTTCAGAAAGCCGGACAGTTTCTGTTACAAGGACTAGATGAAAGCGTCGACCCGTGTAGGTTACAGTCATCAAATATCAAATAACTATATTTACCAGATAAGGACACACACCATTCATGCAAAAATGCTTTCAGGCGATGATTTCTACAAGTTCACTTGCAACAAATACCTAGAGGCTCATCAAAAAGACTTAGGAGACGTCCCTAGGTACCTCGTCGTTTTTCAGATAATTTAGTTAGATTCTTTGCTGTTCATGGTAATTAAAAAAAGAAGTAAATAGAGTTACAGTAATATAAGGAAAAGTATAAATGAGAGTATTGAGAGATAAAGTGTATCATGTTCTTTAACATGATAACCCCGTTTCGACCCTGATCGTATACGAGGATTTTGCTGTAGTTGGGTCTCATCAGTACGATGACCACAGCTTTGAGCGATAGGAAAAAAATAAATAAAAATGAGAATGCACACAAGAGAGAGAGAGAGAGAGAAAATAACTATGTATAAAAAAATAATAATAATAATAAAAAAAAAGTTTGGTTGAAGATTGAAGATTGTGTGATTGTATTTTTCGATTTTATGTTGAGTGCAATTGTTATTGCAGTTAATTAATTGTTTTTGTTTTTTTTTTTTTTTTTTTTTTTTTTTTTTTTTTTTTTTTTTTTTTTTTTTTTTTTTTTTTTTTTATTTTGTAGTTTGTAGTGTGTGCCATATTATGTGGTTTTTTGGTGTGTGTGTGTGTGTGTGTGTGTGTGTGTGTATGTTTTTTTTTTTTTTGTTGTTGTGTTTGTGTTTTTTTATTTGTGAAGTAATAGTTATGTATTAGTTGGTTAGTTTTTTGTAATAATACTTATGTGTTAGTTAATTAGGTGATATGGTTAATAATGTGAAGCATAGTGAATAGGTTAAGTTAGATATTATATGTTAAAATTGAAATTACTGTTGTACCAATTAGTCAGTTTTTTGCTGTCATTATTATATTTTAGTGCTATACATGGGTGTCGGTGAATAGTTTTCCGAAATATTTGAGTGATTTTTGACAAGGGATATTTATTACGAATAAGTTTGCGTGTAAGTTGACAAACCTTGTCTTTGAAAAACTCTAAAGAAGAAGTGCAACGGTATATTCGTATTATTTCACCCATTATACAATTTAGTTTGATATTTGTTGAGATATGAGAATCGTACATTGGAAATCTAATGACGTCGAATGTGTAGTCGTCTGTTTTGTTATATAAATTTATAGCCCACTTATCATTAACTCGAGTAATTTGAAGGTCTAGAAAAGAAAAAATGTAGCAAACTTTTCCCCCGAAAAGCGTGTAAATGGAGATATGATTGGATTGTTTTCCAAAAAAAAATCATTACGTTTTTGCTTACAATTAGTGCCGATTTCAGGTTTGGCACATATGATGAAGGTCAAACAGCGATAAACGTATTTATATACGGCCAGCTGAATAATGATTCCTATACACTCACCGATAAAGCCGTTAATACAGTGGCAATAACAAAGACTGTAAGGGTCTTGTCTTTTCATCCTTGAACAAATATTCAAAAAAGTTCTTTCTTGGCTACTTGTTCGTATGGTCGTATAATTTTCAGGCTGCAATCAAATGTGGGACAGAACATTATGAGGATCGTACTTTGGTGGCCAACAGTCTCTATAAAGACAGTCTCTACAGTCTCACGCTGGTCTGTTGATACATATGCTTAGGCCTTAAGTTCATATTAAAGAAATTTTACAACAATATTAAGTAGGGTACAATGTAACTGGCTTCAATTGAATATCCGATTACTAGGTTTACTGCGGTACCGTTTGTGGATGCCAACTATGAGGACGTCGCGCACAAAGATTTCTTCTGCGGAGTCGGACATCTTGAACTGAAACACGCCCTTGGGACATTATTGAGCACCTTGGTGACAGTAGACTACAAACAGATTAAGTGAGCATGTTGACCTTGTTGATCAAAGAGTCACTCGTAACTCGTACATTCGCTCGTAAATGTAGTGAAATAAGAATTGGTCGCCCGATTCTATCGAATAGTGGAAAACGAATTCAGACGTCATGCAATGTACATCGGCCAGCCAATTCTGTCCATGCCCCGCGATTTCTACGTAAAGCCGCAATTCCTGTCCAAAGTTCTGGAAAGAGTGGATGATGTGGAGCAGTCACTGAAAATATTCGCCGAAGCACTTAACAAGACCGCCACCGACACTCGCAAAGTGGGATTATTCAGTACTTATTGAGAATTTAAAGGGTATCTAGATAAAACACTGACAACAATTTGTCAACCAGTTTTTAGTTTTATTCCTTAAGACTGCGCGAGATGTTGTAAACTTCGAAATTGCTATTGCCATGGCTTCTTGGCCTGACGATCTTCTCAGGAATTACGAGCAGCAATATAATCAGTACAATCTGTCTAAGGTGAGACACCACGTTTTCAAATATTCAAACAAATAGAAATCAAATGTATTGTCAGCAATTTTCGGTGTACTTTTATATAAAAAAAGGCATAAAGAATAACTACCTTTGGAGGAGAAAGTAGATAATTTCTCCCTACGCCTGGTATCTCCTAGAGGAGAGAGCTTATGTACTATATTCCATGCCTATTTTTTATGCACCTCATAGATTATAAATAAACAATAAAAGCCGAGACCATTTGCAGTGACCCTATATTTATCCACATTTGTTAAGGTTGATGACACATATGAGCAAATAAGTATCGGGAGTTATGCTCGGGCACTTTTGTCTAAGAATGGACAGAAAGACGTGGAGATGAATTCGGTTTGTCCATTTGTTCAAGCAGAAAAGAAGCAGAAAAGAAGCATAGGAGTGGTTCATAAAGGCCATGCAAACGCACTTTGGATAAGAAAAAATACCAATATTAATCATTGCTTTTGTTTATCACTCCATCAGTATAAATCGTAAGCAAGAGATACAATTGCAGCTATATCGTGTAATTGCAGCTAGTTCTCACGATGCCGTCATACATTTCCTGGTTGGATTCCGTGTTTGATTCAAGCGAATCTCTTTTCAGCCAAAAGTTGATAGTCAATTACATTACCGTTCAATTGATTCAGGTAAACTTTGACAATATGTTGTGCACTTATCGTTTCTCATCGCTCAATATTAAAAGGGGGTGATGGATATAGACTTTCAGGAATATGAAGATTTTCTCAGCGGAACGGGAACTCGCAAGTATGTGCGCTATTCACAGAGACGAGGAAGAGGTTTGAGGAAAATTGGCGCTATTCGGGTAAGCGATGCTTACTCTTTATTTCTGCTTGCTGAGTAATATGCCAATGTGCATGACCACTGAAATGATCACAAGATTGACGCATTTGTATGCATTTGTACGTTGATGTACATGTTTGCATACATTTTTCAGGAAGTGCGAAAATCAACGAGTCCAGCGGACAACTGTATTGATATACTATCGACACTTATGCCATACGGGACAGGTGAGTGAAGGAGAGTTAAGTAATATTAAGAGGCAAATTATATTGATAGACCACAGGTTACTGACAATATTACTGACATAAGTTACGGGTGAAAGGAAGGACAGAAATACGCCGTACTGCACAACTGTATTTATGTGCATGTAACCCTGATTACACAAATATAATGAGTGTTTTCAGGTTGGGTGTACACCCGGACAATGCCAGGAAGATCTGATGTTATTGAGGATGTCAAACAACAGACAAATTACGTAATTGAGTCCTTCAAGGCAATGGTAGAGACACTGCACTGGATGACAGAAGATTCGCGTACTAAGGCATTCGGCAAAGGTACTCCTTCCATAGCATTTCATATTAAAGACACCATGGACTCATGCAGCTACATGATTATCACCATCAACGTTTTTGAGCAACGCTTGCGGAAGGTAACCATAAGAAATTTAAAGCATGATTTCCATGGCCCACGATTCTCTATTCGTGACATAAGAAATGTTCTAAAACATCTTGATATGGCTATTTTAGCGGAGAATCTAAAGAAAAATGTTGGTTGGCCCACTGATTTGTTTGGTGATAATGTGGACAAATTCCAGGATGTAGAGGAGTACCACGAGGTACGTTTGTACATAGAGGTCGTTGCAATCTTTTCGGCTGTTTTGTTTATTATCCCACTTACAAGGTTTTTAGAATGGTGCCTTATCAGGAATGGTACTTTGGAGAAATTCTTTTAGGATTATAAGGACATTCTGACTGACTCGAAGAGTTGGTTTGAAATGCTGGTTATTCTCAACACAGCAATGGAAAATCGGGAGTTCTTTAAACTAATGTCCATGACGAAGACAGCAACCTTCGACCCCAGGTTATCAGTTCATGCTTAAATGAGTTACGGTTTGGAACTTTTACCTGACTCTGTACGCTTATAAATACATTTTTTTACTTAAAATATTGTTAGGTTTGCATTATGTTAGGCTTATATAGAAACGCTTTTGAACACAATGCCACTTACTTCTCTCTGATGAAAATAACCCCCTTTTGTGAAGTAATAAAATCATTTCCAGTGAAAACTTCACAAATGAACAGAATAACAGTGTAACTGTAATTTATTTATTCACCATACAACATAAAGTAACTACCAAACTGTGGAACCAAGTGAAAATAGAGAAAAACAAATATTTAAGTGAATTGATTGAGGAACGTTTTATGAAAGAACGCATTGTCTGAATTAGCGACTGCTCCAAAAACGGAACGCAAAACCGATTTACACAGCTAACAAGAATATATTTTACTTGTTTTTATAACGTAAAATGTTAGTAAGCTCATAAATATAAAAGTCCCCTCTTTACTACGGTGTAATTTTATCACTTATGACACGACGATTTTTTACGGTAATAGAAGTTGAAAATGTTGTATGGCGTGCATTAGGGGAAATCATCATTTAAATATTATTACCTAATATTTAGGTTGCGGTTGGAGATGCTCGTGAACGGTTGATCCTAGTGCATCTTATTAGATCAAAGAATAAATAAAAGAATCACCAGAAAGTTGAAGGGTATTTAGGTCAATGAGCAAAGTACAAAGCACTGTAATGATATTCGAGCAGCTAAATTCTACTCACAATATGATGATATAACAAATGGGCTGATCAGTCCAACGGTGTTTACAAAACGAAAATGTTTTCTCATAAATGCACACGGAAAGACCAACTAGGAAAAAAACGACAGAATTAAAAAAAAATCAAATAAACGCGTGGCTTACCCGTGGCGCACAAAGGGCGCCGTCGTCCGCACTGAATTGAGAAAACAAAGCGACACATTAGCAATTAGTAGTGTTTCTAGAATTATACGATCCCACTAGCTAAAAAACAGTCGCTGTGCTAACTCGAGGGAAAAGAAACATGTGTAGTTAAGAATTCGTAAACCTTTAGCAAAATAAAAATCTCGAAACTACCGTTAATGCATGGTCACCGTCGGAAGGAAATGCAAAAATAGAGCGAAGCAGTATTCCCTTTGAATAACTTTGTGCTGCTAAGTTATTTCAACACAAGTAAATTAGGGCGAAGAGTACCTTAGATTAGACGTTCCTCTTTAGTAACATGAGTCATCGGTAGTGAGTAGGCAGCAGAGAGTGCGTGCTCTTCTCTGGCGGGATTATACTTGCCGTGTAACTTGCGACTCTGCTTCACATAACGCAGCACGAAGAGAGTGCTGGCCAGAAGAAGAAGGCCAAGGACTGAAAAGGTCATGGATTATGGTTGGTAGATTGGTACAACTAAACAACGAAGGCGGGAGATAGAGAGGGAGAGATAGAATTACGTCTTTGACAAAAACATTTGTTACAAAGATGTCCACCTGCAATTGCAATGATAGCAACAATCCAGCTTGCCGCACTGCTTCCACCCTGCCCTGCATTTCCAGTTGCAATACTCTCGCGAGTTGTCTCCTCAGTTGTTTCTAAATTTGAGAATATACATCAGCACATATTATGCAAAATATGTTTTAGTAATCACTATCGTACGATCGTAGACCACGAAAAGTCTCAAATTGTTAAAATGTTTTCTTGTCTTTGAGCTTATGTAGGGTATTACCTGGTGTTGTCGTTGTATGCCAAGTGGGAGGAGTAACCGGCTTGTTGAATGTCTCGTGCTCCGCTCGTTCGTCTTCTGTTTCAGTCTCCTCTTCGGTGTGCACGTCTTCTTCGTGAACCATTGTGGTCTCAATCTCCTTGACTGTCGGTCTCGTGGTCATCATCCAGAAAGGAAGCACGCTCTGTGTGGTCGGTTCCTCTGCAGACTCCTCTTCGGAAGCTTCCTGCATCAGAAATAGAGGTGTATCTTGTCGATTGAAAAGTTCTACGACATGAACTCCATGCCTAGGTTTGCACAGAGCCTGTCCTCCCATAACAGTTGCCATGGGTTCGGACACCCTCGCCTCGCAGAGGAGGGTTTTTGCAAATATAGCAATGTGAACAGCCCAATTGAGGCCTTGTGCACACTTACGAACTTTACTAAAGGATATTCTTGTTTCTAATAATTGAAAAATATAATTCATACTAGGCAAGGAATTTGATTATGACGAATACCGTTGTTGCTGGGGTGGAAGGGGTTGTCCACACATGAACAGGTCCGCTCGAGGGCCATAGAGGCTGTTCAGTCTGAGCAACTTCAGGCGAATCCGTGGGCACGACTTCGGGTGTTGTCGTCGAGAATGTCGGTGCACCTAAACAAGAAAATCAATCAAAATCTAAAATAAGCGTCAATGTATAAACTCATGTATTGCTAAAAATCAAAACCAGTACCGGTGGATAAGGTTGAAGTCTCTTCACTGAGTTCTTCTTCTTCTGATTCTGTGACTGTAGGGGGTGTCGTCAGCTCCAGAGCCTTTGTGGTGAGTTCGATCACTGACGACTCAAAGCCGGCGCCGAGGTTCTAAAGATTTAGTTAGAGGCAAAAAACTATAAAAAAAACACAGATTCCATGAGATGAACATAGACTAGTGCGTACCTCTTCCTGGTTTGAATCCGGCACTTCGGAGATGTCCATTGGGGATGGTTGCGGGAATGCGGTAGTTTCGCCCGAAATTGACGGTTCTGTCGTCGATGCTAAAATTATGCTTAATTATGAATTTCTTTAGGATCTTTAAATATGACTATTTATTTTGCACACACCGATAAAACATGGCTGATAACCGCATGTCGAAAGCTCTTCAGAATTACAAGGTTATTTCTAATATATCACCTTCTCCACTGTCTTCACTGTCCTCTTCTTCACTAATTGTTGGTTGCTGAGGTGCCAGTGTTGGCGCGGTCTGAGTCACAAAAGCACTGTTGGGCACAAAGCTTCCAGGCTAAAATCACTTATAAGTCAGTTTTCATCAAAGTGACGATCAAACAAACTGGAGCATATTCTTTCAAAATCTCGCATACATAATTTTTCCTATGAAGATCAAAACAATAATGACCTGGCCGTTTGTCTGGGGAGTGAATCCATGAGGTATGAACCCTATGTCTGGCTGCTGCGTTTGTACTCCAGGTTGCGAGGGAGACGGGTGAGGCGCAGGGTTGAATGGAAGCACAGGTGGTGGTACAGTTTGTTCTACTGCGGCCACAGTCGCCGGTTGGAACGGTTGCATTCCAGGCATCTCCTGAGTTGCTGGCTGTCCCACGTGCTGCTGTTGATTGTTGCTTGGTTGGAAAGGCAGGAATCCCTGGTTGGGATTTGGAGCGAACTCTCCCTGCTGGACTCCGGGTTGAACAGGCGCGGGAACAATTGCAACATGAGTGGTTTCCGCGGTTTGTGAATTGTTAGTCGGGATGATATGCGATCCGAGTTGAATTATTGGAACTGCTTCAGTGTTCACGCCGGTGGCCGCCTCTTCCGAGCTCTGATGCAATGCAAAAGTTATAAAAGCCAAGCATAACTAACAAATAACATATGTAAGTTGACAAGCATTACTTCACGCTCGCTTCCTATTGAAAAACAAGCGCGATGTGACAAATAGGGTAAATAAGCGATTATTAAGTCCTATTGTACCGATAGAGAACATAATCATGATTACTTACTGTTTCGCTGGTATCTTCGTCAGTGCCTTCCGAAGTTGGGACAGTAGACGAGAGAACAAGCGACATACAATCCATCCACTCTGAAATGCATATTTGAAAGGGTTTCCCGTAGCTATGTAGAAACAAGAGAAAATTGTCGTAATACTTATTTGTAAAGAGAACTGTTCTTACGTCCGGACTGAGGATGAGGGCAATGACAATCGTATGTTGCATTAATCAACTTGGCAGAAACCGTTGTGAAGGAAGCGTCATCCAGAGTACACTTGGCATGCTCTCCAAACACGGCACAAGCAGCGTCACTAGAAGGAGAAAATCACACCATCACAAAATTCAAAACTAGAAGCCACAAAAAGGTATCACTCCACTGGTTTGAAAAATAAAGCAATTCGAAAATCGAAACAGATTTGTAGCTATGGATGAAGGTTAGCCCGCCTCAAACAATTGTATAAAAAAGTCCAACATAGACAAGTTGTTCACATACCCGATGCAAACATCAATAACATTGCAGTTGGGACCAATGAATCCTTGATTACATTCGCACATTGGTGCCCCATCAACAAGGTTGCATTCACCCTGTGCGCAAGATGGCTCGCAGATCACCTGAAGACACAAATGTTCTCTTTCGTAATACCTCAGTTTAGGATAGTGGGGAGCTTCTTCCCGAAGAGTTGTTAATAACCTTCAATTTGGCTCAATTCTGCTACGTGACGCTCCGTGGTTTAAAAAAATAAACAGTGAAAAATACCCACTTGTTCACACAAGATTCCCTTGGTATGCGGAGGGCACTCACAAACGGCAGTGCTTCCTTCTGCCTTACACTGACCACCATGTGCACACGGTACACTCGAACAGACATCAACTTGACAACGACTGCCAGCGAAGCCGTTATGGCAGAGACAAGACGCCTGAATTAATCATGACTATGAAATTTGACCACTGCCTGGTGAACACTCGTAGATGTTTAATTCTCATTATACAAAAAGTATTCAACCCACTGTTCCATCAGATCCAACAACACAAGTTCCATTGTTGAGGCACTGAACCGTGGCACAAGGGCTGACAGTCCAAGCCGGAGTCTCAGCTGTAGGGGGGGATTGAGTTCCACTGAGGTCGAAGATAGGAAACTCGGGACTATCACCCTCGCTTGTATCAGCAGCTGCAAGAAGATGAAACATGATTATACTTGTTGAGAAGGTAATTTGGGTTTCTTCATGTTGTACACAGACATCTGACATCATATTAATCTATGATGTGTGCAACTTACAGGCTCGTGCATCCGCGTGCGGGCATCCACACACAAAAGATTGTGTTGTGAAGGAGTTTCTTCTCAGTTGTGGGGGGCATCCTACAGGACGCTCATTTTGCACTGTCAAATCACGCACACAACGAGGACCCTTGGCTGAAAATACGAAAGTAGAATTTTAAAAATAGGGAATTCGCGTGGTAAACATGAACATTGGGTAGTTAACATCTAAAACGCCTAAGAGCACAAAACTAGGATGGTCGTACCTGATTGAATTCTGACTGAGAATGTACGTGGATGAGCTGTCATCGGGAATCGAACTCGTGAAGAATTCGTCTCGGACACATTGCACTGAAGTGAATCTGCAGTCAACGTCCACACGAAACGCTCCCAATCATCGGCTGTAATTTGGATTATACGTTTTTGCGTTGGGGATCTTTTAATAAATGGGCGTCACAACAAGTTTCCATTTTAGTCGCGATAAAAAGAACGATACCATCAGTGTTGAGAGCAGAGCATTCTCCTAAAGGTGACCCCGTTGAGCTGTCGACCACAGTCATTAGAACTGTGCTTGGTGATGCATCACTTCTGAAACGAACAAGTGAAGTCAATCTAATTTTCCTTTGAAATGTTTCCATTAGCTTCTCCCATGTGCCCCCCTGGTCTGCTTTCCTTCAGTTTCTTTCGATACTGAAATGCTTTCGTGTGAGCAGCTCTTGCGTAACTGTCAGAGGGGGTAATGTGCTCAGGGAGGTACTCATCGCCGATTAATGTCAACAGTATACGACTTGCGCAGGACTGCCTCGGGCCAAATGTCCAATTTCTCTTGCACCTCTCCCTTTCTCAATGTTTGTCTCTTTCCCTCGCTTCATCACTCTGACTTTCTCCCTCTCCCTCTCCCTCCCTCTCTCCTCTCCCTCTCCCTCTCCCTCTCCCTCTCCCTCTCCCTCTCCCTCTCCCTCCCTTCTCTCGCTTTTCCCTCCCTGTCTTAGGACACTGTCCCCAGTCAGTCCGTGATAAATGCTTCAAAGTGATGACACTCCAGAATTTTGAAAGACGTTCACGCATTCGCAACAGAAGACAATAATGATAGATAGCAGCAATTAGCGAGGTTAAGAAAAAGAATGTTGCACTAGATTTACTTGTATCAGACTTCTACAGAAGAACATGCAATAACTATATGCGTATTTATGCCGGCTAAAAATCCACGAAAACACGTGTGAACTTGCGTCTGAAGACATGCAAAACCCTACAGGCGAAGAAGGGGTAAATGGAAGAAAATATCAAGCAGGAAGCACCACTTCTGGTGCTTTATAGGGTCAGAAATTACCCAATCGACAAACATCTTAGAAACTGGTGGATCTCCTGGTTGCCACTGCAAAAATAACAAAAAAAACACGTACCCAATGTAATCGAAGCTGCCTATCCAAGGTAAAGTAGACTCGTCCACCACCCACGTTGCCCTCCCACCGACTGTCTCAGCGAAGTGGAAGGAACTGTCATCTATTGTCTGTGACCGCACCAAAATCACTAAATTGGACATCTAAGGATCTGATCAGTCGTAAATATGTCTAGTTGAAGCAAATTTATGCAGCAGACACCAATGCGTATACTCGTTCGTGTATGGTAATAAAAAAGCGAACCTTGCAATAGCAAGCTGAGAAGTGCTGCAGACCAACGCATGGTCACTGTACTGAGTAGTCTTTGATGAGTTATTCTGATTGTTAGCGTCGTGTAGAGAGGCCAATGGGCATATCAAGCACTAGTGCCCTGATGCAACCTTATGTCTGCTAGTAGGTCTGGGTCTGAAAAAGATTCATATTGATTGTTTACTAAATAGTCAATAGAAACAAAGCTGGAAGAAAAATTTCGCAACAGAAAATGAAGAGCAGCATAGCAAAGACTGCAAAGCAAAGGAAGAATGTCCTTTGCTCTAATGTTTATATCAATTGGCAAGGATCCACTTACAATAACAGATGAGCGCGACGGTTTGTTTTTATAAACAAAAGCAATAATAGAAATAACAGAAGCAAAAGACGAGCTAAATATTCTGCAAAAGTACATATACGTGTAAAATTTCACACATACACATATGGATGTGATTTTGGTTATTCCCAAAAATAGCTATTCGGATGAACCAAGCGGGGGATAAAGAAGCATACATACAAACAAACGGAGGGTCAACAAAGAAAAGGAGACCTGAGGGGATATAGACTGTCAGGGGATAGGGAGGGACACCATACGAATAGATCGGATTGGTGGAAGGCAGAACTTTGAATTTAATTAGCGGCCTGGATAAGGGCTACATTAAGCCCTCGTACATTGTAATGAATAATAACTAATGAAAAAATGATGAAATCACGTAAAATCAGATTTATAAAATCCATATTTTCCTCCTTGTGTATATTCTTCGGAAGAAAGTATGATGATGAAAAATAGATGTAACCCCAAAAGCATTTGAAAGGATCTTCCTTTAAAGCGAATTAGCGGTCGGTCTCAACAAAAAAATACGAAAAGAGGAGGAGTAAACAAGCGTGCGTTTACCGCCGTTTTCAAAATGTGCATTTTTGGACTTTTACTAGACAAATTCAAAATATTTTGTCAACATTTCGTCATTTGGATGCTTCGGAGTGTGTGATCATTTGAAAAGGCCATCCCTCGATTTTTCCGGGGCCGTGCTAGTATTAAAATCGGCAAATCGCCGGAAGCGAATTTTCCCATACAAAATCGCAAAAAATGGTTGTTTGAGAACATTTTTATACAAGATGCACTTATTTGTTTGTGTTTTTATGTTTATTTTCGTTTATAACTTTTTTCAAACTATTTTTGGTGAAAAAACCCCAAACCGGGTGGTATTTCGCTTTAAATCGGTGTTAAACTCTGTGGCAGTGTTTGGTCGTTAGAATGCAAACGGACAAACGTTGCACGAGACTCTATTCATACCTTATTTATTTAGTGCTCAAATACTTAATTGCTGAAATGCAGCCTTTAAAGCATGGCAAAATCTCAGTAAAGAAAGGATAATCAATAAAATGATGATAAGTGAAATTATGGAATACGAGTGATTCGAGTATGACAAATTACTTTCATTAAAGAGAAACAAACGAACGCGGTTTTCCCATCCATCTCCGTGAATCACAATAAGAGAGCGAAAACGGCCTGAGAAAACTAAATGAAGACAAATTCAATGACACAGACATAATTGCGTTACTAGAGATAATCTTATTAATTAGGAAGATGTGTGCAAAATGCTCAAGTACATTCAGGCTCCATTTGGGGGAATATAGACCGAGTGCTAAACCAAGTCAACAGTCACCGAGTAGTACTTTTAGTTGACAGTCTACGGCTAAACCGTGGCGCGAACAGAGAAAAGGTGTGGGTATAAGGAGTACTCCCCTGAGCATACACGGTGACCTCCTCGCTCCATGGACAAATCCACTCGAAAGAAACCATAAAGGAGGTTAACCCTCTATGAAAACCATTAATAAACTGAATAGTAATATAGCAAAGCACAGAGACAATGCATGCTACGACACGGCCTATTGGTAAGAGTTTTATATACCAAACCTGACTTCCGAATGTCACTGATGAATCATGTCGTAACAAGTGGAATCTTGAGGCTTAGGACCAGTCTCTTTGTCAGTAAGAGCCCCAATCATCAATTTCGGAGGTACCATATCAACAAACAGTGCTTCTAGTGACTCATTTTTTTCCGCAATATAGGTGCTTGAATGTTGTTCACTTCAGTATTACCTGGCAATATGTTTTATCGAAACTACATTGAATACGCTTCGGCTATTCCGGAAGCCAGGCAAATCATCTTAAATACATGACCTTTTACTTTCTATATCATTCAAAGCACTCCCACATCTAAAGTACTTTATTGCCTCGATAGTCCGACTGTTCACTTATTAGGTAACTACATATTTTTTTCATATATTTCCATATTTAAATAACAAAACACAGTTTGGTAATCGGGAATTCAAGCACTAGATTATGATCCTCTTCTCTACTTTTCTTTAAGTGGGCGCTCAATAACGCGTGACAGAACCAACACATATGTGACCATTGTGGAAGTATTTTGTGTGCTCATTTGCATAAGAAGTCGACAAACAGCTGCAGGAAATTTCCTTAAAATATATAGAACAAATAAAAGAGGAAACAAATTGGGAAAATATAAGTGAATAAGTTCAACAAACTAACATGAATATACCATATGTAATACGGTAACCCCGTTTCGACCCTTCGCATACGAGGATTTTGCCACCGTTGGGTCTCATCAGTGCGATGACGGTAGGCTTAGGCAGTGAGTGAAAGAAAGGTAAAGTAGATATTGAGAAAGGGATAGAGAGACAACGGTTATAGAGTATGTGAAGAAACATAAGGTTATAGAGTAAAAAAGGGTACAAAATTAATAGTAAAAACCGAATAAGAAACTAACCTTGATACCGCGGGTGTAATAGTACCTGAATATCCTTACAAAAAGGGACAAGTAGAGAATTAATAAACAAATGCAGAAGAAAGTATAAAACTAACCTTGGATATGTCCTCAAGCAAAATAACTAGGTAGGAATAATCAATAAGTAAGAAGTACTAGAAAGGGTATGGAGCAATGCAAGACGAGGACGAGAGCAATGGGAAAGGGATGTAGTGTGTAGTATTGATCGGGTAAGAGTGCATGACATAAACCTAGTGATAGAATATATAGGTAAAGTTTATGAACTATGTGGTCTGTTGAAAAGAATAAGTTATCCATAAGTGAAAATAGAATGTCGTAGATTACGGTTACAAAGTTTTGCATAATAGGGAAGAATCGACAGAAATGGAAAATTAAAGGTTGTCGACCCAACTGTTGAGACTTTTAGTAGAGGTATCGTATTTAAGACTAATAATAGGGTACTTATTAAATGATTTTTTGATAGTTTTGAGTACAACGTCTTTGGGGTAATTGTTGGAGAGCAGCTTGATAATGAACGAATGGATTTTGGATTTGAAAGAAGTAAGCTGGGAAGTACATCTATGAATACGTATTACTTCAACTTGGATACAGTTTACTTTAATATGGTCACATATATGACTGTCATACATAGGAAATCTTATAACGTCAAAACTATAATCATCATTTTTATTGTATAAATTGATAGTCCAATTATGTGTAGACCTAGCAAGGGCGAGATCGAGAAAGGGAGCGGAGGAATCAACAGTATTGGCCGCTTCGAGAATGAGAGAGCTAGGATAGATGGAATCAAGTATATCGAGAATGTTATCATCATTATAGAAAATAGCTATGTCATCCATATATCTGAACATGGACATCTTATAGCCGAGGGAAGAATTCAAAAAGCTTTTAAAGTATTTAAATTCAATCATACAAAGAGTTAAATCAGCAAGTAAAGGAGAAGAGTTACCTCCCTGAGGAACACCTTTGATCTGGTGGAAAATAATGCCCTGGAATACTAGATAACTATTTTTAACTATGTAGCGTACCATGTTTTTAACTTCATTTGAAGAGAAACAGTTAGTAGACGGAGCATCAGTATAGTAACTTTTCTTAAATCCTACGTTAATAAGAGATTTACCGGAGTTTTTAAAGCATATATCCGTTAGTTCTAGGATGCTATCAATGACACAATCATGAGGTAAGTTGGTAAAGAGACTACTAAAGTCCAAGACTTTGACTTTATGGAAACGATGTATAAGCGTAGAATTACTAATGCAAATGGAATTATCTATAGAAATGAAATTAGTTTTATTACTGCTCCAAGTTTTACTAGCATTACAGTAGTTTTTAAAATGCAAACGGAATGTTTCAGTATTTTCTGAAGAGTAATCGAAAGGTTTTTGAGAGAGCTGTGTTTAGCAGCTGTGATGTAACGCATTTTAATCGATTTTTTATGCAATTTAGGAACTGCGTAAATGTTAGGAAGTTTGCGATCGATATCAGAACATTTTATATTAAGAATGTTGGAATAGTAAATATGACGGGATACAATGCTGTCCTGTGACTCGAGATTATACGGAGAGTAAGTATCGTTACCTTTATATTCGAATGAACCGTTTTCGTTTTTAGCAATACCCAATTCTTTATGAAGGAAATGTGAATATAAAAGAGGGCAAGAGAAACAAAAGTTAGCGGACGCCTTATCTACGCATGTAATAATAAACTGTCTCTTATATGGTTAATTTCTTTGTAAATAGAGCAGTTAGAGTTAACATGAGGTTTACGAAAACCTTGGATGACTTCATTTAACTTTTCCCATATGGGAAGAGAACAATTAAGCGTACTAGTATATTCATTGAGGTTTTTAGACAAGTCATTGAAAAGTACGTGTAAATGTTCTTCTAGTATTTTACTGGAAAAAGGTTCTCTGAACTTGGTTCCTTTTGAAAGAAGAGTTGTGGCTCTAGGGTAGCGGGATTCGAATATTTTGCAATTTCCAGAGATTATATGAAGTGAACCGTCGATATCGATTTTTTCTTTAGTGTTACAAAAAGAAAGGTAATCCTTACAATTACAATGAACGTGGTTAACAGTAGGGTTGTTAGCAACAGTCTTGTGATTAAATAGGCGAGGTCCTAAAGGAATGCTATATTGATTTTGGTAGCAAATACGAGGTAAAAATGGAAGTGGGATATTATTAGAGATGAAAGTGTTACGGATGAATCTATTTATGGCGTATTTGAGATTAAAGCCTCTAGAATCGGTACAAATAAAGGGAATTTTGATGCGAAAATCCGGTTTAGACGGCTTGGTATTTCTATCTTTCAAAGGTTTAGAAGCACAAGAATTGCCACATATTGCTTCTACATTACGTCTGAAATAACTAGAGTGTTCATTAGAGAAATAATTTCGAACCAGGATCTTTTTAGTAGATTTAGCCAACCGGTTTTTGAGAGAAACTAGTGTTTGGAAATCAGTAGGATGGGAGAGGTTTGGAGGAGTAGTATTAGTAGACAATCTACGTTTTATTTTATTACGGGGACCTCGGTTTTTAGGCGGCCGAATTATATTAAGACAGAAATATGGAATGTTATTATTACCAAGATTTTTCTTAGAGTAGTCACTAATGAGTCCGAAACCTTTAATATGATCGTTTAAGCCGTATGGGTAAGCAGTGTTAAGAAGCCTAATCCAAAAGAGTTCTTTATCCTTGCGAATACAGTTATTCTTGTTTTCATCTAAACAGTCTAATATATGTATAGTAAATAGTTTAACATCGGAATTTGCTTGACATTTTGAGAAATGACGATACAGAATGGTTTCTTGTGAATTTTTATTAAGATGATATCGATGTTGACTAAACCTGCTTTTCAAAGAGCGCTTTGTCTCACCTACATACTGGCATATTGCAGTTATCACAAGTTAGACAATAGATAACCCCTTCGCTGGAGCAATTACTAATACTAGAGGCGAAAGTATGAGAGAAGTATCTTGTTGTGCTGCTACGAATGAGTTTTTCAAAAGATATCAGTGGGCGAATTTTGCAACGGGACGATTTACAGGGATTGCCAAAAGACTGTGTGCCTTCAATAGACGTAAGCTTAAGATTCGGGCCAATCTTTTTAGAGCTGAAACAAGTTTGGGTGTGGTAGTTTGCTGTGGTATTGTTAGGGCATAAGAATTCACCTCAGTCCGCCGCCCTCGGCTTCAGAGGATAGGTTGGGTAATGGAAAGAGCTTTTAGAATCTGAGAAACTTACATGGCGGGTTCAAGCTAGAGAACTCTACCACGTTGACACGAAGGACACCGAGCGACATTCTCCCACTTTCCGTTTACAACCATGAACCGGAGAATGCCTCTTACAGTGTTCGTGGAATACTTGAGTATAACCACTACCTCCATAGTGCCGTGTGGAAGCCGATATCAGAGAGTAAGTAAAAAGAAGTAGATTTTAAGATAGAGACTATCCGGGGATCAAAGCAGTCCGAAAGATGGAATTATAAAGTGCTAGCAGTAAAAATTACTGCAAAAGTGACGGTAATACAAAAAATTACCTAATAATATTGGAAATGTTGAAATTAACAAGTGAACATGAAAATTATAATAATAAAAAACACAAATATATAAAGTAAAAAGAAAAAAAAAAAGGGGAAAGAAAACGTAAAGAAAGTAAGGGCCCTTGAAAGTAGTGAATAAACGAGACGTGTTTGAAGGTTGTAAAATGATTGAAAGAAAAGCGATGGTGGCAAAATAACTTTAAAATTGAGGTATTAAACTTAATTAAGGATAAAAGAAAGAAAAGCAGAAGCATGTATAAGAGTGAAGGAAACATAGTTCTGTAACATATGAACAAGCATAAAGAAACGGAAATATAGCAAAAAGTAAGTAGAATAGAATCATGAGAAATGTAATCAGTCAAGTAAGTACAGTATTAGGACTAAAAATAAGCATGTCAAAAATGACATGAATTCCATGTAGCAACAAGACTCTGCCAAAACATCTTTTTAGAATAACGCTTTCTTCGAAGCAAATCAGAATCTGGATGGAACAATAGGGTGATAAAAACAACTGCGGAGACGCACCAGCATATTTTAGCAAGATGCCCGATTTGACCTTTTCTCTCTGCGTATTCCTCTAATCATTTCGCCATGAAGTTACAGCTGGGAGTGAGATGATTTTGCTGAACACAAAAACAGGAAAAGGAACTATGTTCCATAGCAGGTGCATCATCGATAAGGCTAATGCATTTAGCACGGCGTTAACGAAGAAGAAACGAAAAGTCGAAAGAGGGAATGGCGAGCTAAGCAAGGAGTGGAATTAATGGTAGAACTACATACATGTATTAGTTAATTGAATTGTGTACATGTATAATTAATGGTAGAACTGCATAACTACATACATGAATGTTAGTTCTGGTTGCTGGTTTGCCAGACAATTGATCATAGTTTGCCACATCATATGTTTTCTATCGCCTACTATCCAAAACGTTGTTCGTTTGCTGAAGTGACACTCATTTCTAATTGTCGTATTGAACGATGTAACTCATCCGGAGAATATGTTATTGAGTGCTGGAATGAGGTCACAACAAAAAAGAGACCGGTCTATTGCACACGTCTTGCGATCGTGCAACCATGATACAATAAGGTTCTTACTATGAAAATCGCGTTCTAATACACACATTACAGCGTACAGCGATGCAATCTACAATCTCAATTGATTCAATGCGGAAGATTGTTTAATAAACAATCGAAGGCGTACTTTATTTTTAAATTACGACAAGAACTTGAGTAAAAAAAGGTGGTTGAAGGGAAGCCGACATCTTATTTGCAGTTACTGGGCGCTGTAAGGCCTGAGGGGTTTTGTTTAACTGAGAGATAGAAAGACCCAGTGTCAGGGAGGAAGCACGGGCAAAAAAGATGGGTGTGGAAGGAAAGAGCGGAACTCTTCAGAGGAGAGGTGAGACTGTAGAGAAAGTGGCTTAATAGCTACTGTGCAATTCTGACAAAATATCATATATGTGTTAAAACTGAGTAATTAACTTAACAAAGCGATTTATAATATAGCTCACAAATTTGCTGTTGCCTAAGGAATACGTTATATTGTCAACGAATGACTCGTGCGTGGCGTACGAAGTTTTATAAAGAGGTACTATGTACAGGCAAAGGTTCGGATTCCCTGGTAATTTTCGGCTTGAGCGTCAAAAGGCTCAAGTTGCTCAGGTGTTGAACGCGCTATGCCTTTTTTTGGGTGGTGCACAACAAGAAGAGGTTGCAAACAGAGAAACAATGAGACATAGAGAGACCGAGGGAAACAAAGAGTGAGAGAGGCAAATCTTCTATAAAAGGTGCAGGACATGGTCCAGGTCGTTAGCACTCCTTAAACGATTGCCTAAGTACAAAAGAAATCTGAGAACACACAGCAATCAGACCAAAGCACCTGGTCACGAGAAACATCACGTAGCTCACAATCAGTAGAAAAGTTAGTTTAAGAGAACAGTCAAGGGGGGCGTTGATAACCTTCGACATATGTAAGATAATTGTACAGCGGATATATATTCTCCAGTACTTTCGCGAAATCAGTGAAATGCACGTGAGACTCGCAGATAGTAATGCACATTGTGCAATTATGTGCAATTACCGATGGTAAGGTGAGTAGTCATTATGAAATGGACAATTTGGGGTTTTTTATTTATAATAATAAACAATAATGTTCCGCTTTTGCCTGCAGTAAATATGAGTGTTAGCTTATGGTTTGATGATACAATGCACATAAGCACCGTTATTAGGGCGATTAGGTAAACTAATGCCAAACGAGACAATGTCTACCGAAGTTGCGCATAGTGGAGCGCTTATGGCGAAAACGACGGGCAGATGATCAACAAAAGTTGGAGTGTTCGAAAAGGCATCCATGCCGACCGGATAGTATGTGGAAAGTGGTGGTGGGTGGCTGCACAAGGCAAGTGAAATTATACCACTGAGAGAGACACTTCAAATTGGGCGACTCACATAGGAGGCATGCAGACAAGAGAGCGCAAAAGCGTAAGGGATAGCACCGACAGAATTATTAGACTGCACTACGTCTGATAAACCAACCTATGAGCAATGATCATGATCTGAGATTGAGGTTTGTGCTTGGATGATATTTTGCGCGAACATGACGCAAACAATAGTTGTTATTCTTGCGTAACTGGAGTGGATGGTGAACATCGGAAAAAGGACATGATTTTGTTAATGATGATAATATGTAAAGCAACAAATATAAAGAAACGAAGGGAATGCCAGAATTTGGGGAGTTCTTAATAGCGAAGATACATCGTTGGCAAAAAAAAATCTCCTTCATTTTCTTGTAGTATGCCGCTTCGTTTCAGTAACGTGGCTTATAAAATGAACAAGCGAGGTGTCACCACATAATGTTCGAACGAATGAACGAAGGGAGCATGCAGTGGTCGGTATGTGATGTAGTACTAGTCTGAGCAGTTTGCTACCACTCGCATGAATATATTCTCAAGCCCGGATTAGTTAGCTCGGAGACTCGTTCCTCACATACGAAAAGAGACGATTATTAGCCGATAGTCAGGCAATTTTCAGCAATGATTGGTGATCCACCGACATTGTTAACATACATATGACCGACACTATTCAAAACTGGTATATAACACAGATGCTAAGGTGATCATTTGGAATAAGTGGAGATGTGGACATGTTCAGGCGTGCCTCTGGATATCATTAAGCAAGGAAGATAAAGGATGTTATTCGTCCAGGATGGATGAGGAGTCATGTTCGTTCGGAAGAGCATCCGATGATGTTGTCACAAACTGGGACACCTGTGGAAATAACCATTTTTGCGAGATTTTAGTTGAAGAGCCGGATGGGCTTCGGGACAAATGAACAAAGGAGTGGTGCCTGCCTCTCCTTAAACCGCACACTCTTCTTGTAGGACTGGATCAGGTCTACGGCTATCCGGGACATCCGGAGGACCTTTACGCACTCAAAAGAGAAGAACCACTACTTGGAATATTCCCCGAAAACACATGTCAAATATAGAAAATGAGCCACAGACATGCGCGATTGCAAAAGAGTTCTCAAAGAAAACCCTTCCTCGTCACTCAAGCACACAGTGACTTATGAAATAGGCACTGTATGGGGATGTAACAACAAAGAGAGCAGTTATATGAGAAAAATTCAGCCTGAAACAAAGCTTCATATAAAAAAACCCATGAGACAAAAAATGACGAAGCAGGCACCATACTGTAATATTTGAGCATATTGCATCTGTTCCTTTAAGGAACAACTGGCAAAGCAAAGCAATCATAAAATTGTGCATGTGGATTTGACAAGAAGAAAAGTATTTTTGAAGACAACCTCTACAACATTGGAGAAGCGATCGTTTATGTTATTTGTCGGTATTTAGGAATACGCGCATTCGAAAAACTGAGCAATATGGCAATGTCTGAGCATTATGTCTGAGGAGCACTTTGCGCTTTGAGTCATTGCTGAACAGAACTTTTTTAAAGATTGTTGAACGAGAGTACAGAACACGTTCCAGATATGGGGTTTTTAGATGAGTAGATGATCTCTCAAGTCGCAGAATAGGTGTGATAGTGTGTTAGTAGTCTCGCCTATCTCTCTCCCTGTCTCGGTGGTGGGTCTCAGTGGGACTCAGCGGGTCCCCGAGAGCTCGTGCACGATCTCGTCAATTCTATAAACAATGATGACCCGCGCAACCCGCTTAGGGAAAAGACTGAACCCGAGTCAGGGAATTTAGGCGAATCATTCGCTTAGGATCTTAGGACTGACACTTTCTAAATTCCGAGAAAATTGCAGGGCTACAGTGATGGGAGCTAAGTGACCTTTGGTTTTTTAAAGAAAGTGATACACTATCTGTGTTTCGTCTACGAAACCCGGTCGTAAAGTTAATAACGATTTAGTAGTTAGAAATAAAGCTACAGAAAGCAAGGAAGAAACGGTAATATAACAAAAGCGTAACAGGGATTGTACGAAAAGTAAACCATGAGATTAGAATAAAGTGTGAAAAAAGGAAAATATACAAAAGTACCCGGTAATACCCAGACAACTCGTTTCCCCTAAGTCACAGACGGGATGATTTTATGCAACAGGAGTGGCGGTACCAGAGTGTGCTCTTGGACATCAACCAGACAAGACTAGAAAACAAGTATGTTATGCATGATATGTTGACCAAGCGTCGCCCATCACTATATACCAACAAAATTAGACTTTGACAACAATAGAATACATATTTTGCCTTCGTTTATTGTATTGAATTTTGTTTTTGGTTTCTAGCAGCTGATCACCCACCTGATCAAATGAGCTTAGATTTTTTTCATTTAAAAATGAACATAGAAACGGGAAAACTATAGTTTTTGGGAGAGGTTCGGGGGTGTGAGTGGGCGTGTTGGGGAGTGGGACGGCCTCTTTCAAGGTTGCTCAGCCACCAGGGAGATAAGATCCATGCGGTGACTGCAGTACTACAAGGCAGACAAACAGGATTAGAATGCCTATTGGGTTATACCAGGGTGAACCTACACTGCTAGCCGATTTCTATTCACACTAGACCTAAGCTAACGTGGGTCGGGTGGAACAGGCGTTTTGTCAAACCATGCCGTCAAAAAGGATTGACCTTAACGGGTCATCGATTATCCACTACGATATATTCATTCGGTGGGGGATCAAAGTTTTGAGCTTGAAAAATCTGTTACGTTTCGGTTCTATCCTACAAATAACACTATGTCCGTCAAAGAAGAACTACATGGTGGAAAATTCAAGCCTTCATTAGTTCAAGGCCAATGAAGGAGGTAGACAATGCTATATTTTAGCATTATATACCTACGTGCAACGATGGAGTACGTAAACAACAACCAGACAGTGCAGAAACAATCAAAACAAACATGAGAGAGTTCTATGCACGCACTTTCAGTTTTTATTTTGCTGCGGGTGTAACTGGTTTCATTATCAAAAAAAATCTCTCATCTGACCTGTTGAAATGCAGCATGTCTGGGAGTAGTCCCTTAGCTGATCATATACAGTATTGTTGACATAAATTATATTATATAGTATATTCTCCATTTGCAAATGCACATAATTATCACTTACATTTGTTATATATTTTCTATTAAAAAATCTGACAACTCCATAAACCGCTTTTTTTGTGCGAGATTAACAGGTAAATGATCGATCTGTGCGCGATAACTGCAGTGACATAAAATGGAGACGAGCACAAACAAACAAATCGCAAACAGTTCGTCAAAGAAAAAACGTGGATATAAATCATATGTACAAGCGGTGAAGTGTCCTTTTTCTGTCCGACTATATGTTCTACCCAACAATGTGCCTGGGGCAAGTACCACTGGGGTGCTCCTACATTATAAGCCGCAGGTTAAATAAGCAGAGGCGGCTAAGTCGAATGTCAAATCTTCAGAGAATAACGACTGAGCGAATATATTCATGGAACGGTAAATCATGAATGTCCAAGTGAATTCATTGTTTCTATTGTATGAACAAAGCTACAACTTCAAAGGACTGACACTCGTTCAAAGGAACATTTAAATGGAAGAATTCTTTCTCGCTTTTCATGCTGGCTACCTCTTATATTGAGAATTCAAAGATAAAAACCCTTTGGTCTGTATCTGTTCGGGGTGGTTTCAAGAGTTTCCATAAACAGTGAAAGTGAGTCGAATAAAATGTGAAAATGTTCATAGATTGAGGTGGATGTAAATGGGTCAATCGGAGTTCGTACTCTTTGAGTGCTACTGAATGCTGAATGATGGATAGAAAGGGAAGACAACCTTACAAAGGAAAGGTGAATTATACCAATAAGTGATGGTCACTTTTCAATCACGTTTAACGCGAAATTTGCTCATTAGTATGAGATAGTTCCTATGCGAAAACAAGAGGAACGAAATAAATAGCTAAAATGATGCAATAAAATCGGTGTTTAATAAGTTTGCTAACTCGGTTGCTGTAAATCTTCGGGTTGGGAAGATTACCTTGAGGTAGGAGGTGAATCCTTGAGGGAATGTGCATTGCTGGGTCAAGTGACAAAGGCAAGGGTAGCCATTGGTGAGATGTTGGGAGAGCAATTAGTGACCGGCGTTTATTCACAAGAACCATTCCGATACAAAACGCTCCGTGTTCCCATCCTATGTATATCTCACGATTGTTAAGGCTCTGTTTAAAGGTTCAGGCCCACCGTTTTCAATTTATTATTTGTTCATAATTTGTATACAGGGTATTTATTATAATATATCTACAAAAGGAGTTTGAATCAGCTTCACCATCGCAAAGCTTTTCATGTAAGCTTTCTTACAGAGTATACAGTATGGAAAAGCAATTGCATCCTTATTTCCTTACTGTGCGTGTCCCGGGGACACCTCGCTCTTTTGTACGTCCCTTATGAGTCTGGCTATACAGTCGGCTACCCTCGGGACACATACACTAAGGAAATAAGGATGCATTTCCTTTTCCATACTGTATAATCTGTAAGGAAAACACGTAAAAAGCTTCGCGATCGTGAAGTCAGCTCAAACTCAGTGTGTATATTTTATGATAAACACCCTTTACAAAAATTATGGACAAATGATTAACATAAAGTCGGTGAGCCTGACCCTTTAAACAAAACAATATATGTATTATAAGTGTTGCTTCAATAGTTGTTGCTACATTCGAACAGGGGTTTACTAAGCAGTTTGCATTTGGTGAACATTAGAATTTTCAATGAAAAAAAAATAAACGGCACTTTCGAAGCTCTAATGCTAGATATTTGGGATATGTTATTCGCCGATGACCTTAGTCTCAACGGAACGCCCTTGGACAACAACTGTGTGGGAGAAGGTTCTAATCGAATGCCTCTCAGGAATGGGATCGGCTAATTTCAAACTATTTCAAAGTCACTCGATGTTTTTAACAGGAACGAAACAACCAAATATCTTCATGTCTTGCTTATCACATTCGTTGCCGAACAAATTGCGGTCAAAAGAATGTAGAGCATTTCAATTAGCTAAACTGTTTATTTCATTTATTTGCAAAATAAAGAAGGAATAAAAAAAACTATAACGAAACTTCCCTTTCAGTATGGTAAAGAATAGAAGGAGCAGCCTTACGTAACGAGTTCCTTTCGGCGACAAGTAGACGTTTGACGTTAGGTTCGCTTGTGCACCCGCCCCTGGCGGAAATGAGACCATACGCGGAGTTGACAGGTCCAACACGAGAGACTGCAGGGCCTACCAGGAAGGCCTGATTGTTACCCACTTTCTTTAACAAAAGCACGCCAGGGAACTCTCGGAAATACAAAATGCAGAACAACTCGAAAAACAAAAGAGAACTTGCGAATTTTCATGAGATTCACAGATTAAAGAAGACTGCAGAATGTTTATTTCAGTATATCATTTTATTCAATGTTTTAACGGGGTCGGCAAAAAACACGGTGTTATGATTTGACCGAGCTTAAACTAAAAATGTGAATCATACAGTTCAGGACAACCGGTTTCTGTTTTGCAAGGATGATTAAAGGGAGAGGCCCATGAGAATAAAGTTTTCCTCAATTTATTTGTAAAGAACGTCCGGAATTTCAGAATTATTACTGTGAAAACCGCATTGCGTGAAGCCTAGAACTCACAGAGTTATTCCCCGGCATTGAGTTCGGCTAGGTACCGTAGTCAGCAACGTCGAAATTCCTTTTTACGGTTTATATACGTTCATTTGCATTCTTTCTCTATATAAGAATGGTCAAACGAATAAAGATCATTCCCACAAGTAAAGAGGCGTTTGCAATACAAGAATGCCCTAAAAGCGAGAAAATTGATTCTGACTACAGTACCTGGCCGAACTCTTTGCCGGGGAATAACTCTGTGAATTCTAGGCTTCAAGCAATACCGTTTTCACAGTAATAATTATGAAATTCGGGACATTCTTTACAAATAAATTGAGGAAAACTTTATTCTCATGGGCCTCTCCCTTTAACATGAAATCTCCTTAGCCCATAATTATAGGTTTATAAAATTGTAACATAAGTTTTTGGAACAAGAAACAAGAAAAGTGGTGTCCGTGTTTGAATGAATTTAAATATACTCGATGGTAATCAGTTGATAATAAAGGCATTGCGAGCGTGTAAAAACACATGGTTAGTTTTTGAGAACAAATATATCCTATTGGTAAATGCAGTGGTAGAATGGAACTTTGAATAATCATGATGCTTCTTGCTTATGCCGATTAGTTAAAGGGATCGGCTCACCTCAAATCGTGTCTGTTTTTTCTGTTTCTTTATTTTCTATAAGGGATAATAAAAATTTGGAATACAAAAAGTAGTGTTATATTTCAATACTCACGAAGATATTAGGTGATAAAGTGGTGGATCGATCGGCCCGAAATGAAAAAGTGTTAATTGTCCCATACAAACAAGGCAGGACAATTACACTTTTTCATTTCGGGCCGATCGATCCACCACTTTATCACCTAATATCTTCGTGAGTATTGAAATAGAACACTACTTTTTGTATTCCAAATTTTTATTATCCCTTATAGAAAATAAAGAAACAAAAAAAAACAGACACGATTTGAGGTGAGCCGATCCCTTTAAGCATCATTGCTAGCTGATGAATCCTCGTGTTCGCAGGCGGAATGGTATTCTGGCTCGGTAACTACCTTCAGTCGGTTATCATGTCCTCTTTTCTCCCGGCCAAGGGAGTGACGACGTTGTTCCCATCTGAATGCAGTTAGTATAATTATAAATAGGTTCCGTAATAAACACAATTGAGAGACTTCCTTTGGGGGCTTCAAATCTAAAACAGGGTGGAAAATATTGAAGGAAGCTAAACAATTGAGCAAGGTGCATCAACCAACCTAGTAAACCGTTTTCCAATTTTCCTTCCGAGACTTCTTCCATAGGAGAACCTGGCTGCGGGCGGAGGTTCCTCATCATCGTCGAAGTATGCCAACGGAGCTTTACTAGTCTCGACCCTACTTCGAGGCTTTCCTTCACGTCTTTTGTGGGGTTTACGCATCATTGTTGCCTGAAGCGCACACTTAATTGAAAAACCGAATATTCATTCATTGGCTAAGAAAAATGTATTGCTCATTGGTTCCATGATTAATTACAGATTAAGTTCTTGATCGTTGTTAACCATGTATAATTGTAGACAATAGTAATAGTAATTAGACCACTAGTTTGCGGTTGAAGCGAACCAAACAATCTAACGATTTGGTGAACGCCTTTTTGAACCTTTTGTTGCACTGACAGACCATCCAACACAATTAGCACTTCACTACAAAGAAAGCACATGAAGCGGTATTCTCTTTCATTAAAATAGTTTCTTTGGAAAACTTTATCGCTGTGCGCAAAAAGATCTATTAAAATATACACTTAAATAGTCTCAGTATTTTGATTTGAAAACGAGAAACAAAAGACTTGAAAGTTACCACACATTCATTGAGATGACATAGAGTAATAATGATCTTCTCAATCACAACATACATTTTCTAATGTTGGCGAAGAAAGGGCTAATCAAATAGGGAACTGACTGATTGCATACTTTACTTAAATTTTATTATTATTATTGGATCAACCAACTGCATGGAAAAAATACAGAAAAAAGTGGAAGATCGCGGTTACAATTTGAAAATATAACGAGAAAATAATGAACAGACAGTCATAACACCAGTGCCTAGGATGTCTGGGCGTATCATTTATCTCAATGTGTATATAGGGTGTTCATAATGAATTATGTATTCTTGAACGAAATTCGTAAGTCTCAGCAATTCTGTTAAACATATAACTTCGGAAAATAACCAGGGAATAATTTAAATGAAAGAAATGTAAACAATGATCACCGGAGTAAAATAAAAAGATCATGGAACAACAAAGATTTGCAAAAAAAAACGTAGTCGTATACAGAATGAGAGGTGGTTTCGGAAGCTGTGCAGTGAAGGAGCGCATTATAGAACAACACTGACTAGGGTGCTATAATGTGAACCCTTCTGCTGGAGAGTCACTTTACGGGCCGTTACTGGACGCCCTAACGCACTTGGTAACTACTCGATGTATGTATTAGAGCATAGCTAGTAAGTGCATGAATTGATAAATATTTTTTAGAGAATGTGTTTCAAAGTATCATTGTATGTAATAAACTTAAGACCTGATAATTTAGAATATGGGACGATTAGATGGAAACTCCTAGAAAGGGCAAAGGGAAGGAAAAGTGACACACATGATGGCTTACTTAGTAAGTACACCGGAATATAATACATAGGAAGTGGTGTTCAAGTTCCAGGGCCAACCCCTGAATTGGCTAATCTTTATAACTACAGATAGAAGACAGGAACAACCACTTCTCATTTATCGTACCGCCATAGAAATATTTCGAGCTCCGAAGCTCGTGTTAGTAAGAAGGCGGGTTTGGGAAAGAACATTCCGGAATGGACAGTACACACTGTGAAGAAGTAATAGGAAGAATTGGATTGCTGTGAAGGACCTCCCGTGGGAATTGATCGCACGAAACTAGGCTCGACTGTTTTCTTTGTGCCATGTGTGCCTCACAAAATTGGTGCAATCCAATCAATTACCATAAATAAACATATTCCACAACTGGATTCATACATATCCAATACAATGATGACAACGTGCAAGTGCGCAGACGACAAATGTCAACTGGGAATGCTTGGAAGAAAACTACTTCACAAAACCTGCAGGCTGTTCAGGGAACATTTTGAGTATACTTTCCTAACATTCCAAACAATGTGTCTTAGAATATGGCTTATAAGAAGGCGTCGGCTTCTTCTTCATCGTCGTCGTGAAGTGCATCGGGAGTGCTCTTTGCTTGAGCCGAATGGGAAAGGGAGGACGGAATTCCCAGTGGACCTCCTTGGTTCGGAGAACCCTCCGATTGCACTGCTCGGACCTGAGATGACCCTGTCGCATTCCGCCGGCTCTTTTTTGCCTTCTTCAACATCTGGGCCTGAAAGCAAACAAAGCTGAAACTCTCTTCTACAATTGTCAGGCTTTCCACTTTTCTGGCATCTTTTCTTTAAGTTAATGTTCATTTTTATTCTGTAGATAAGTTGTGGCTATTGTCAGCGCCATGTTTCTGTAACGGCTTTTTTTATGAATAGTTTATATCTATAAGCAACGAAAGTGCAAGATAGTTCTAACTCTGAATAAGGAAGCTCTACATTGTGTTTCGTATGAAAAGAAAAAGAAGTACTGAAAGCAGAGAGACAGAATGTGGAAGAGAGTCGAAACAATAAGCAGTGCGACCAGGGACCAGAACGAATAAGCCAAGCAAGCACAAAAGCAACAGTTGAAGTGATCGAAGGGCAGTCTTCGGATTGGGCGGTTTGCTGCTGTTGATGGTGGTTACTGTTATCACGGCGACTTCAATGAGTATCTTCACTGCGACTGACTGTGTGCGCACAGGTAGAAGGACGTACGAATAAGAGCACCGGCTTTACAAGAAATCTCCACTCATGCAGCGATAAAAAGTGATACCTTCAGCGCCGACTTGAGTATCGTGATCGTTCCTGGTGGTTGAATATGTGGCTCACCATCCACCTGCACGGGCCACTCTTCATGAGTCGTAATACGAATCTGAACCAAATATGTTTCCATCAAGGTGATTAGGGTTGTTGGGAGTTCTCCAGTGGTCGAATTAAGACAAAAATAAATAGGATTCTTTGCAAGAAATAGTGACTGTATAGATAGCTCTTTGTACGCAATAACTCGAGAACTCACACTTCCACCCTGAGCAATCCGAATGCCAGCTGCCAATTTTGATTGTATGAGACCGAGCCGAGAAACGTCAGAGATACCAACAACCTGAAAGGTGTGTTAATCCGAAAAATAATAAAGGTTTATTGATTACATAAATAACATATAGTCAAAAGGCACCCTTAAGCGTTACGAGAACTGTTAGTCCTCACTGAATTTTATGCTACAGAGAACGTAATATTGTTTGGAATACCTCCAGAAGTCCGTCGTAATGTGTTGGTTTGGAGAAGCCCCCTTCCTCCTTTGCTGTGCCCCATGGGTTAGCTCCACTGCCCCAACTGAGCAAATTGAGAACCACGATACCTTCTATGTTTGGGAGATCGATTAGCTAAAAAAATGTTAAGCATACAAGAGCATTTAACTTTTGATGCCGTGGGTAGTCATCATATTTTTTTTGTATTTCGCTACCATTTTTTTTATTTAGTTGCATTACCAGAGTTGCATTAGTTATTTACCAAATTATTTAGTTGCATTTATATTACCAAAGTGAGCAAATAAGGTTAGTTAGGCGCTAGACCTTTTTTAGGGGTAAATAATGCCAAAAGATTTTATGTTTTCCCAGCACATTTAGTAAAAACAAGTTATAATGAGTACCGGGTTACACCAACCGATTGCAGAAACGGTGCACGGGGTCCAGTTCATTTCTGAATCTGGAGACATACTGGCCTTTAAACTTCCCGGAGGCCGATTTTCTCGGGAAGCCGATTTATCTCCGATTGTACCCAGCTACCAACTTTTACATCTTTGGTGAGGTGAGGGGGTTCCGGGCCGGAATCGAACCAACGATTGGCGTTGTGAGCAAGACGCTTGCCACTGGGCCAACTGCATGACTACATATTCCTTTCAGGTATATGTGCATTTCCACTCAGAAACTGCCATGAGAACTATGGTTTACTTATCAACGATTAGGAACCTTGCGTGTTTACTCAAATAAAAGAGAATGGGTTAGAAAATGTGAGTTAGAGTTACATAAGCAGGTCACAGATCGTCCTACCTTTCCATCAACTTCGAGTTCTATTCTCTTCCATAAGTCCTTACAAGTTCGCTCGAAGAACACTTTTTGTAGTCCAATTTTCACATACTGTGTCTTATTGAACAAACGACTTTGGAATTTCTCTGGATTAGCGTCTCTCTGAAAACAGTATTACTTATTTTACGGTCGGAAAGGCATTTTTCCCGCCAGCCTTTACGAGATTGTTCCACCTCAAACCCAGTCAATATCCTACAGAAAGATTACTAGTATGACAAATCAATGTCCAACCTTGTTGTGGAATTTGAGACACACATCCGCATCTATACCAATTCCGAAGTAATTATTCATGATGATCATGCTGGTTTGATCTTCTGGATTTGACATTGTCTGCTCTCCCTCTGCCGCTCCCTCATTGCCAGTGTTTGTGGGTGGTTGTGATCTTAACACAACAAATTATATCCAAAGGCAATTTTTTTTCTATGAGCATGCTCAAAATATGAATAACGAAGTGAATCAAACATAAGACTAACCGTTCTTCTTCATGGAACACAACTGCCCATCTGTCTAATCGCACTTCGTCGGCTTCTATAACGTCCTTTAGGATATCTAACGGATTTTCCTCGCCGGTGTAGCCTGGAAAACACAACAGACCGTTACATAATGTACATTTTATTACAATTACGTAATGAATTCATACAACTGTATTTGTATGGTCAGCTTTGAGTGAAAAACTCGTATTCATTTGTGTTTGACACAGTTGTCTTGGCTAAGAGGTCGCAACGGGTACAATAATATCTACAGATATTTCCTCTGAATCCTTTTTTTCTTCTTTTATATATTCCTAGTTAATGTGTTTTACGGTTTTACGGTTATACGTTAATTGTTTTCCATTGTGAACGCCTCAAGGAAGATTTATGAGCACATAATAATATGAGATGAGGGTCATACCTCCGCCCCATCGTAATACTCTGGCCAAGTCATTGCCAGTTCCCAGTGGAACAATTCCGCATGGGGGTGAGAAGCAAGCAGCATCCTGAAAAGTAAAACTTTAGACTTGAAGACTGATATTCTTTTTATACACAAATGGCACACACGCATATGGCAGTTGTAAATGGCACAATGGCACATTCAACGAAGTACACCAATTGAAATCGAAGTTCGTTTTCACCTGTTTTGCAATATCCAAACACTGAAGTACCCATCCAATTGTTCCGTCTCCTCCACAAGCGAGAATCTTGTATTTGGGAATATTTCGGAAAACATACAACCTAAAGACATAACGTGAGCGATTAGTAGTCAACGCGTTACGTTTCTTCATACACGTTTTATATGTTGCAAGACTTTCTCAAACAGCATCGCGATTTAGTTAAATATAATATTATAAAATGAAATATGGAAAAACAAACCCCACGAGAGGTCCACCTTTAAGAACGTCAAAAACTTGGAACGGGTTAAGTAGTTTTCTGAAGGATTTGATCAGATCAGTTCCCTGACATCCACCCGATTTCACGTTGACCAGAACCAGCAGAGGCTCCGAATCAGGAGCCAGCATTTTGGGCTAAAACGCTCAAGTTACTCGAGGTTCTATTCCAATGAATCAACCATTTATAATCTGATCCCTTCGTAAATCCCTTTCTAGTTATTTCTATCTCAAAGTGTATCACCAAACCCCTCGCAATTTTCAACCATTATTTCCAGGTGGATAGATCTATGGACAGGCATAAATCACTTATTTAACGATGCGAAAGCACATCGTTTGTTGTATATTCGATGTCGTTGCGTGATGTGTATCGCGGTGCATAACGTTGGAGACCCGTTCTTTCTTATTTTATACGCTCCATGAATCACGCCATGAATAGAGGGGGAACGGGTCGTTGAATATCAAAAATTATAGTGTTGTGGTTCCAGGCGACCATGTACATTTGCCATGGTAATAACGATTATTTATTCGACATATGGCTAAAACGCATGCCTCTTACGGTGGTTTTTTTTATTTGAATAATAAAAATAAATCAGACCTGAACATTGGGTAAGCAAAGCACGATAAGCTTCTTGTCCTCATACATGGCATTCTGAAGTTTCTGAACAGCAGCCGTTGCGGCTTTTGGCGTGTTGAAGGTAATTACTAGAGAACCGTATTCGAAGTAAATTGGACCGATCGCCGTAAAGGGCTTTTCTGAAATAAATTTTTTTTTGAGGTGCAACCATGGAAAGAAAACAGCAAAATAAAAAATGATTGTGTTAACAAAATGATCGATGTATAAACCTTTAGCGCCGAGGAGCTTGAGCAGAATACGTTCGTATTGTCGTTGTGCCAGTGAAACTGGAAGATTGCCTACGAAGACTGCATGGTCATGCGGATCTTCTTTTTCTTGAACGTAGAACCTCACAACATGGTACCGTCTTAGCGAATCCTGTAACAAAACATCTTGCTTGCTTTATCACTATGATCATCTCGAGGTGCGTGCACCGTCAATGCAGAGAGCCGTGAAATATGCCTACCTTTCGCAGATTCCGAACCAATTGAAGCATGTTTTCGTGGTGATTACATGTTCGCTCGGCCACCCCTCGTTCAAGAGAAACTTCAATTAGGTTATATCTAAAAAAAAACATTTGTTCAATTTTAGCTAAATGAAGACAAAATGCAGATCATTGTGGTTAATTATTAAACATACCTATTCCACGAAGCACCGTCCAGTCCGAACTGTTCTAGGGAATGAGCTATCACATCTTGAACTACAGTGTCCTTTGTCACTGTTAACGAACAGAACGTCACAGGGACTCTGCAAGGAAGATTCTTACATCTCTATATGTTGAATGTAACTTGAAGCTACCGAAATATTATTTGTGAGCTTCAACGACTGAAAAACTAAACAAGAACAAGAGCTAAAGCCCAACCTTAACCAACCGCCATATATTTTAACTATAGCCTTTTCAGGATCATCTTTGTGCCGTAGGAAGACCTGGGCTCTACGACCTTCGGGGCGTTTCACATTCCTCAGAGGCACTGGGTCCTCTAAAGTCTCTTCTTCACCGGTAGCTGAATATATACGTGCATTAAAGGGTCAGGCTCGCGTGAAGCTCATTTGCATTGATATTATTCATATTGTGCGGTTGAATTATGCGAACACTACCACG
Organism: Pelodera strongyloides; assembly: GCA_036852015.1. Taxonomy (NCBI): domain Eukaryota; kingdom Metazoa; phylum Nematoda; class Chromadorea; order Rhabditida; family Rhabditidae; genus Pelodera; species Pelodera strongyloides. Next base: position 165,447 of record JAANDG010000177.1, read on the forward strand.
TAAGCGGCGTTGCATAAAACGTACAGCTCAAGTTATTTGGCAAAAATTCGGCTGGTAATTGTTGCCAAGTAACTCGCTTTATTTAGGATTTCTGGAAATAGGGTTTTCATAGTTGGAGTCGCAGAGCGCATGTCAAAATATAACAAATTTACTGCTTGTGTTCTTGAGCAAGACCCTTGCAACTTATACAAATTTGAATTTTTAGTTTCATTAAGGAAGGAGTGCCTGCTCACCTTCATTGACGACCTGTGTTACATAGTAATTTTCTGGATTATCCTGAATGTGAAAACGCCGGAGGGAGGCATCCTGCAATATGATTATGAGGTATAGGTAGTAGAAAAATCGCCTTGCTCCAACAAAGGGCCACCACGCTAAGCATAAGACTAAGTCAAAACATAAATATTTGTTGAGTAAGTGGCTTGTTTCTTGTTTTTGTTGTGCTGTGCTTCACATAGATGTACAATTTTAAATGTGGCGGAACTTGTCTTCGTTTAATGAAAAATGCAAACAAATACCCGTATTTGCGTGACACTGGCAGTTTTTGGTACAGAAGCAGAACGAAAGACTTGATTTCGGAGGGAATTGTTGCCGTCAAAAATACGGAGAATCTGCAACAATACCGTTATATAAATACACGCTTAGAATCCTGCACTTAGATTTTAAGCAAGTTGGCACATTTGCAAATATGTTTCTTGCAATGCACATAGAGAAGAAGACGCGCAAACACTCATGTATATGATTTGATATGCATTCTGGAGCAGGTCGCATTTAAGATGATAACACTTCGTGAACAATGAAGACTACACTATCCTGTGATCATGGATGGGTGAAGGTATTCCATTAATATATATCAAAGGTTGTAATTACCTCTATATCTTCCTTTTCTTTAGGATCGTCTCCTGTAGAAGACACGTCGTCTGCACTGACTTTGCACGGCGAAGATACTGAAACAACGAAGTAACACATACATTTTTTGTTTACTAATGTGATTTTCGGAGCAGCTATCACAAAATTTTGAAACCAACTAAAAATTCTAGCCTTCCTATTGACGGTGAAAAAGTGATACCACCATGTGAAAACTTAACATACTTCGCCCCAGCCACACGTAAAAATATGGCTACACGTAAAAATATGGCTTACTTAGGCTACTGCTACAGGAGAGAATTTCTAGCGGGAAAAGAAAAAAGAGGGTAAAAACGTAACCCTTACGCGACGTCGACTGTTCACTTCCACCCGCTGTGATATTCAATAACTGTTCCATAGGCAGTTCAGTTCGAGGAATTGTTAGTGAATTTGGGGGTAGCATTATCTTCTTGAGAACGCCAAACTCGCAACAGGATGACATCTGGCGATAACAGATCGCATGTGCCTACAAATAAACGATCAGCGACATGCAAACGTAGCGGACCGTGGAAACGAAAGCAATCTGACCTCGATAAAATTGCGAGTTTCCGGGTAAAAAACAGGTATACAATTTATTATTCGTCTTCAGCGTCAAGCTGCCCTACGCACATATGCCTTAGATTAAAGAATGCAAATAGTTTCCGTCCAGGCATTAGCACAATGCCCACCATGAATGTTAATTTGAAATGTACTATTAGTAAACTGACCGTCTGTCCGCACCATTCGCACCTCATTCCAGCTAAACACTCTGATGAGTAGCAGATTTTCTTGCACGCAACACATCTCGAATCTCGGGGAAGATTGCCTTCCCTCATATGATGATATTGCGTTTGTGAGGACTGAAGAAATAGCATCTCATCCTATGATATATGTATTATGACTTTATCTCTTATTTTTCCATTCCATACTCTGTATTTTTCTTCCGCACTAGGTTCGCTAATACCAGATTCTTCCCATTTCTCTTGTATCTTTTTTTTTAGTTCCCTGGTTTGGAATGCGTTGGCTGAGGGAGCAGAGGATATGAGTGAGAGGGAGAAAGGCGACCACAAAGAAGATCTAATGAGTCCTGCAGCGAAGAAGAAAAGGGGCGGGACAACGACTTCAGATGCCAGACGAGGAGCTGTCGAGGCACTATGGGCTTCAAGGAGTGCAGACAGCGTGTCGAGTCGAGGGAGTATGGCATGTGCTGAGGAATGTGTGACGGAGGCACAATACTATCGACGTCTGCGATGACGTCATCTTCCCTTACAATTCACAATTTGTGCCTTGCTCAGACAATCCTGCAAATCTTCTCAAACGATTTTGGAATGGTTAATCTTTAGTGCCCCGAACCACACAGGAATTAAAACGACCCTCTCCCCCCCTCCCCTCCCACCCACATTCAACCGGGATATACAAAACACTAACCCAAGTATAAAAATGTACTTTCCGATTTGTTAGAAATTATTATCTAAGTACCAACCTTGTCTAGACTGGGAACATAGGTTGCAGCTTCCTTGCAGTCGGATACTGCCAAGTCCTGGCAGTCAACGTGTACGTAGTATTCACATACTGAAAGTGAGCTGACTATACTACTGCACTAGACTAATACGCTAGCCGCCACAGATACTTCTATGACAGGAAAATTTTGGTTTCATTACTCGTTACTTAGAAACAATTGTCTAGCCGATTGTCATACATTTTTTACTGCGGAGTCTAATAGTCAAGAATGTCTCGTATGACACAGAGACTGGCACCTGAGGCGTTCCAGCGCTGCAGACATCTCAGGTGCGTACCACGGAGGGGTGCGCTGTTTCCAAAGGAACACCAACTCTCTGTCAAAACTCGCTTGCTTACAGGGTAATACTTCGCAGATAGGCAAAACGTTAATGAACTAGTGCGAGCATTCATTAACAGGTGCCAGCTTCATGAATAGGGAGCACCAGTTGGGTGTTTATAAGAAAGTCGTGAAACTAAAAAGGGAAGGAACATCTTGCTCAATAAACAAAGATTTTATGCAACTACAAATCAGCACTGCAAACAGTACCTTCACATTCCGTGCTGACTGAATCATCTGTTTTCTTCCGGCATACACAACAGAATTTTCGTTTGATGTGACCGGGTTCAGACCACGTATGCGCCACCGGATTCTATATGTGATACAAATTAAAGCACAACTGGAACGTACAAATTAAAGCACAACTGTTGCGATAAATCTTGTCTTGCAAATGAACTGTTTTGGTAATATTTCTGAGAAAACACTGATTTTTAATACAAAAAGATACACCTGTATTTTTGTGGTTTTCATCAATACATGAGAGCACCCAATTAAAATTTACTCTTTTAATCTATTCAATACGCCTCGTTGGTTTCTTTTGCTAGCCCAATGAAAGCATTACTGTTTTTGTACCTTTTACCTAATTGGTTCGAGTACAATTTTCTTGGAGCGAGTTATTTTTATTTAGGTATTTCCGAGCGGAAAAATGCCGTTGCCAAAGCATTAACTTGAAATGAGTCTAGCTTGAGGCTACAAAGACGACGAAAATACACGGCATTACCTATGCTCAAATGCGTCGCACATAATTGTAAGTATAGAATTCTTTTTGGTAGTGATTTAAAATTGTGTGTCAGGCTTTTCCATATATATATATATATATGACAAAAAGGAGCTGCAGGCACTTAATGTTTAAAGCGTTAGCTCTATTATTCGAAAACGAATAACGCCATCATTCTCAAAACTGTAAATGGCATGCGGCTAACGCTATCATCTCTACAAATAATGTTGTGTGATCAAAGCACAATATTTTATAATAACAGGTTCACGTTTGTTTATTCCAAGACCCAGTATACAATGAAGAAAATCAAACCTTATTTTAAAAACGACACGGCATACTGATCATAAGTCATGAATTCGAAAAAATTTTTATAAATAAAATAAGATTTTTTTTTTTTTTTTTTTTTATTTTTTAAGTAATAAATGCTGGCAAAGTGCAAAGGGTATTCATTTCGGAAGGAGAGTCCCATCTTTAGCCTATTTAGCCTTTTGTTGCGATTTTTACCGTGTGTGTGTGTGTTGCTGCACACTGATAGATGGATGTATTTGTGTTGTTGTTCAATGAGATGCACATATGCAAACCAAGAAAGTACTCAACAAGCAAAAATAACAAGGATAGAAGGTAGGTATAGTGCGTACCTTTATTAGTTGTAGGGCGACTCCACTACAGTACGAAACCACCGTCTTTAGGCATTTCTCGTGACACACAAAGTTACACACTGCAATAGGTTTGATGGGACGCCACGAATGTAAATTTGATAACATTATGGTTATATAATAGTGTGTTCCAGACAGAGTCGCAGGTGATATTAAATGGAATTTCTCACTAAAGTCTCTAATTGTATAAATAACTGCATTGGACCATACCTTCACAGACATATCCTTGAGTGAGCATTCCCCATATTTTATCGCAACAGTGATGACAATAAGTTGGCTTGGTAAACGTTTTCCTAAACATTGAAGTGTTAATGAATTAGTTTACTCTTTATTGTTAGAGAAATATTATTTGGCAATGTCGTTCAGCATCAATGAGCTTTCGGCAACGCTGTTCATTTATAGAAATCCAACAAAAGATACTACAGATAGAAATTAAGAATCCTTACCCGGAAAGAACCAACCTCTGGAAGTAATGTCCATGGTCGCGGCCTAATTCCAGAAGGTTTGCGTCGACATTATGCCCTTCAGTAGCCATCGCTAAACTAATATGCCCGAATTTTTTTTATGAATTTCGACTTTTGAAGGCAGCTCCCAATAATACCCGGAAATAACATATAGAATGCTGGACTTAAAATCGAGGTGAATCGTCTTACCTTAATGTTGTGCTACCGTCCGGCCATCACTCCACACAGCTTGATCCGCTCATTTACTGAAAGTATGCATGATCTAATGAGATATGTTGAAGGGTAGGATGTACATACCGATTATGGGCGGAGCGAAAGGGGCTGGGCGAATAGAATACTGGGAGGAAATGCATTGCACCACCATCTCATAGAAGTGCTCAGATAAAACTATAAAAGGGAAACGTTTGCTATTAAGACGTCCGTACAATACAACAATGGGAATATGGGATAAATAATTGTGAATAGAGAAGCAAGGCGTGGTAAGCGGAATTGGCACGAATTGTTTAGAAGCGCAAGTAGTTGTATGCCTAATTATTTTCACTGCTGTAGTGTTTCTTGTTCGACCGCGTTGTTGTTATGTACACAAAACAGGAGTTAACTACACAAAATAATGTAGAGTAAAAGTTAAAGAGAGGAACTTTTTATGCCATCTTTATTGGCATTTGGAAGTCTACGCCACTTTTCAGCCTCGTCAAGCATTCTCATCCGACCGGATATTGAAACTGTAAGTATACAGGAAGAATGAACTCAAATATATGTAGTTGTATCGTTAATCAAACCTGGCATAAACGGAAGTTAAAAGTTCATCAAGCAGAGGAAAAACTGTTGCTACATGGAAAAGTTCGCGCTCAAATACAATATACATAACCAAATAGCAGAACTACATCATTACGGAGGGCCAAGAAAGAATTTGTATCTAGCTTCTACGTAATATTCACATGGCGCATACGTCTATTTGGCATTATTACGTAAGATCATTTTTCAGAGGAGAAAATTGCGCTATAAAAAGTGTCCAAAATACGACACCTCTTGACCAACGCAAGTTGACTGGTTACTACGATTCCTACTAGATCACATGGATAGTCACATGGAGAAAAATCAAACTATTTCAAACTAAGGCCATCGTATGCTTTTTTTAAAGGCTCACCATTTAGGATATGCCTTAGCTCTTTTTATTGTCAAATTAGCTTCTATTAATATCATAACTTGGTTCATCGCAAACCACGACGGAGCAATCACATACAATTTCCTTTTGCTGTGAGAAACTACGATTTAAAACGAAGTTGCCTGTCGACTTATCGAGAAATGAGGTGGAATAGGCAGTCCACAATCAGAAGTCACCGCACGTAACTGAAGTTAATTTTTCAAATCAGTTCCCACCATCACAATGCAAAAAAAACATGCGACATAAAGTGTTGGATACTTAACACAAACCATATAACCGTCGTAAAGTTTCGATGTGTGGCTCCTTTTTGCGTAAAAATCGGGGAGGAGAACGAAAATCAGCTGGGCAAAATTACTTGTGGAAGAAAATGGGACATGGAGATAGAGTGACTTAGCCACAGCTCGTTGCGCATAATGAAAGACAGCTTGCTGGGGTGGAAAGAACACTTCCTGTATTGGGGGTCGACTGCTATCCATGTTGGAATGTTGATGATGGTGCATGTAGTACTCGGGGAGGGGACTAAAACGAGGGCTTGAGGGGACATAGTTTCACGAGTCTGGGCGGGTAGAACGGTCCAACATGGATTCTTCGGTCAAGGTGAGTGGTGAAGTTTCTGGGGACGCTTATAATCAGACCGACATTGTATGTTACCAACGTAGATGATTCAAATAAACTGTCGGGCCGCAAATATGTGCTCTATTTCCATATAAAGGACATGTGAGGATTGAAGAAACATCACTGAGCTTTTACACGAATCCAACCTCGGGAATTACTTGTCACAGTCGGATCCACAACCCTTTTTTTGAGCTTACGCCTAATTGCAGGGTTTCTTGTTCGTCATATTGTTGTTAGCCGGATGATCATTTAAGTTTCGCTCTGAGCTTTTCAATAAAAAAAAACATATTTCAGGGTTTTTCGTGTTTAGATCTTTGTGATCAATAACGGTACGAGTTAACAAAATCTTTCGACTTGGATCTCTAAGATCCACTGAATCCTATGGTTGCTGAACAGGGAAATACATCATACAATTTTTCGTTCCGAGTAAGACGGATCTTATAGAGTAATTTGGTTCCCTCATATTGTTTTATTCATTATTCGTGGGCTAGGGAAAAGCTTAGAAGCTAACCATCTTCGGTAGTGGCAAGTTAAATTATTTATGCAACCTCCGATATACATATGTTCAAAAAAAAATGACTAAGAAAAAATAATGAGTTAAATAAATAATAAAACCTTGAAGGACTCTGTATACATTTCTCATCGCACTTGCACGTAAATAGCAAGTAGAATCAGTATATGGGTCTCTGAATGTTTGTCATTACAATTGACAAAGTGTTACTCGGACAATTTGTAGATGTCTATCTAAAATGTTTTTTTTTAAAGCTGGAACTCATCATACAATCTTCTTCCCATATTCCTTAGCTCCCCAATTTCTGGCCCTCAGTGAAGGCGTCCCACACCTCACATGTCTGTTCTCAAGGGAACCTTTGGCCATGGCTCCGTATTCCCACAGTGTGAAGTCAAAGGGGAATTGTTCCCATGCGAACCTCGCCACTTCAGACTCTTCCGACTTGGTCACTGATAGCTCCCACATTTGCATATAAAGAATGGGGAAGGGCAGTGCATCGATCGTCCTCCTCCTTCCATCTCTCTGTTCTCTCTCAAAAAGCGCCCTTTGTCAACCGCTCTCGCCACGCTAACCACGTCGTGTCTATGCATTCACCATAATCTCTCCCATTGGTTTCCTTTCTCGCTTTTCCCTCTTTCTCCTTTTTGAAGATGAACTACATGTCTTCGTCCCCTCCCCATTCCTTTCCGTCGACTTCCGGAACTTGTTATTCGACATTTCAGTCGATTAACATCGTAAACTATGGATATGAAAATGTTCTAATCATACTCTCATTGTCAGTTTCACAAGACTACTGCATCTTGCTAAAATCTCTAACCTGTCATCCAAATGCTTTGAAGAGCAAGTTGTCATTTTTCCTGCTTGCCAAAAGATGCATTCTCTTTACCTCCCAACTGACCTTTGTTCTCTCTTCGCTCTTATTGACTGCCGCTCTTCAGAATACACACTTTCTTGGTCGGTCTGATTGAAGTCTTCTTCTCTTTCCTCTTTCCTCGACGACAGCTAATGAGCCAGGATGCATAGTGACAAAGAGTGACGTATTCACGGCTCATCGACAACTTCTCTTCTAACCCCCTCTCTTCACCACTTCTTCACAACTACAAACATTCCCTAGTGCCTCTTTCTCGTTCTATAAATGATGGCAACAATCGGTGTCACTGAATCCTCATCGGGTGCATAAACTGAGTGGTGTTACGAGAACTCAATCTTTTAGAAAGCGACTCCTAAGAATCCCAGTAGTTGTTCATGGTGTGAACGGTTTGCGTTCTCACAGTACACAGGGTACACGCATGGTACGCAAAAATGAAAACAAATAACGTTTACGTTTGGTTTGATATGTGTGAAAACAACAGAGGCATGTTGAATGTAGACACTGATAAAAAGGCCATGGAACAAGATAGGTAAGGAACAAGTTCGCATAACACGGAAAACATTCCTGGGAAACACATGTATTAATGGAAAAGAAAGCCGATGCAATAAAATAAAAAAATTCCAAAACATGGAAAAGCGGGAAAACATTTAACTGTCCGAAACTAATTTAGTTTGAATTTCAACTGTACGTGAACGAAATGAAACAAACAATACAAGGTATTATGATGTTCGAATGAGAGTGGTAAATTGGAAAATGTACGGTGAAATGAGTATTTCAAATGGGGATGAGGAAATGTTTCAAGAAGAACACTCGCTAGCGAATTCATAGGGTTCATTCAAGGAACGGTCCTTTAAAAGTAGCCGTCAACACAAAATTGTAGATCATACTGTAGATTACCCATTTATAATATGTGTATCGAAGAAAAGTTCCTAATATGCTCAATGAATTTCCGGTTACGTGAAAATACGTCATATGTACTCTGAAAGAAAATCGTGTTCGTATGAAACTATGAAAATCGATGGGTGAATTGAAAACAGGAAACTGCTACCGAAAAAAAAGAGTCCAAATATGCAGAGTAGTCGCGAAGAGAGAAAACGAGACCATACACCAAGTTTTTTTGCTTAAATTAACAAAATCATTTACCTTTGTAGATTTATAGGCTTTCGAAGAAAACTGTTCCGTTGTAAAATTTAACGGTATCGTCACCTGATACATGCTAGATGGAGATCAAAATTGGAATTTCACCAGTGACCTTAATACAATGAAAATTTTCGGTTCAATTTCTGGTTTTATCAACTTTGCTCAAATGAAGGTAATTTTATTAATTACATAAAAATTAGTCAGCTAGTTCAGCAAATGACTGCTGTAATAATATTGGACAAACGAAGAACCAAGCCGCGTTACATTAAAAATTGCTTAATTATGTGAACAGTAATTTCATGTAATTAAGTAATATTCTTTGGCGTAACTTAAGTACATATTACTCTGGCCGTTTAGTTTTTTTTCGACAAATCTTCACTTCAATAAAAGTCCATCAATTGAGGCACGAAATCAGAAAAAAATTAAAGGAACCAAACAATTATTTGGGCTTTTTACTCGGGCACTAGCATAGTGTGAGTCCATTGCTATGGATGGTGAACCTGTGTGCCTGTTCATGGGTTGGGAGTTCTCTTGTTCACATACGAATTGAAAATTGTATAAATGTGTGTTGCCGTTCCAAAGATGTTTTGTTATCTGCACTAAATAAACAAAAACGAAAATGTTACACTTGATGCTTGCTATCCCCTACAAATAATGGGGGAAGCTAAATTTAATTGTCCTTTCAAAGAGGAACTTCATATGTTGTTGATTACAGTCTTCACAGTGACAGATCTCTGACGCAGCGAACGCGATGAAATGTAAATATGCTTGAATAATAACGAAGATCAGTAAAATAGTGCACGTTTGTGCAAGTTTGATTCCCCTCGGGGATGAACTGCATAAATAGGCCTCCTCTATAAATAGATGCACACATAAATTTCATATTTGAACAACAGCGAGGAATATAAAAAAAGCTGCAAACTTAAATACGCACATCGTACTTTTACTAGTATTTTCATTATTAGATGAAAACAGGACTAATGCTGGAGAACTGGCACACAGTACCAGTAAACGGGTGAACTATGCATCATCCTCCGCATAACTGACAATATTTTAGTAAATAGCTATTGTAGAAGATAGAATATAACAAAGTCGAAATGAGAGTATGAAACGCAAGCGCACAGCCCTCCGTTCTGTACGACCCACAGCTAAACAAACTGTAAAATATGTGTGTGAAGCGTCATGGAATCGTGTCATTGAGTTCCATTTTACAGTCTTAAAAATAAATGTAGTTGTAGCATATTTCCACAGATCATCTGACAACGTTCTTCGTCAGTAAATTACTCGCCTTCAATAAGTCTCTAAAATGTCCATGAGTGAGAATGAACTTAATAACGGAATAGCAGCGAAACAAATATGCTTAATAAGTTAATATTTCTAGTTTAGCACCTATATTCTTTCAGGAAAAAAAAGCTCGAAGAAAAAATGGAGCAAGTCAAAAAAAAATAATTGCACAGAATCGGTTACTGTAGAATTAAGACCCGCTAACTGGAGTGCTGGACACTCTAATGCTAGTGTTTTCTTGTGGGTTGAGCCTGCAAGAACTACAACCTGAGTTAATCCATGGAGAAAATGTTTGCAAGAAAACTGCAAGAAAACGTTGTTGAAAAAAGAAGGCAAACTTTGGGCTTATTAGTACCATAAAATTAGTGAAGGAAAAAAATAAGAAGGCCAATGAGCAAAGCACGTACTCAAATGTGAAATATAAACTAGGCAAACAACACAACAAATACAGCCTACTACTTTTCCATGGCAAAATTCCTATATCACTTGGAACACTAAAATTCAAATAAAAAATCTCAAATACTGTCACACCAAGAAAGTAACACACCTTCGTAGTAGGGTACTACATTAGTGTGTTTTAAAAACATCTACGATTAATCGCCAAATCACATGCATGAAATGGACACTCGCAATATATCATTTTGTGTGTGATAATTATAGTTATTGAGTGAGGGAAGTGTGTGTACTTAAACTGCTTCGAATATATTTGCAACTAGACAAACTGGCAATTATCGACTATAATTAGACGGTTGGGGATTTTGAGAAAGAACTTTTTGTGAGGGTGGGGCGAGAAATGGAAAAGGGCTGCGGAGGTTTACATATGTTGTAACCTGTTGGGTACGGGAAGACCTGAGAAGAAGCGAGTGGGAGGTATTGGAAGTGACGGGTCTCAGCCAAGGTAAGATATATCGGGGAGGAGTGGAGGCACATGCCAGGCACTGGGGCTTGAGGCAGCCCCGCCCGGTCTGCGGCCTCCCGCCATGCACACTCCCTAGTCGCAGTATGACAGCCCGCCCGGCTACCCTCGAATACAACTCACTTATTTGAACATTACTCCACCATGTTCCACATGCATCACTCCGGTCAACAGCAAGTCGGCTTTCGAAGTCCGATAAAGCGCGAAGCCCCCTTCCCCATTACGGACGCTTCTTCTCGCTCTCTCACTCACGCTGCAAGTGCCAATTGGGCCAGCCCTCTAGACGTACTGCATATCGATCACTGCATTTTGTTAAATAGGAGCACACGAGTCATCCACTAAATAATATGTATGCTTTCAGGAGTTTGCGGAAATTAGAGTATAAGTATTAAACACATCACATATGCTCGCTATATTTATATACTAAAAATCGGCTCTCTGTTCGTTTTGATTAAACTATGCAAAATTTGTGTCTTTAACAGTAATATTCCAGATGAGTATGTGCTCCACTGAGAGTTCTAAACCTTCTAAATGCAGTAAGTACTGGTGATTGTTTTAGTTCAATTACATGGATATATGAAAACGAGGCTCCGAAGTGTACAGTATCGTATGGGTTACGCGACATGGAGTTTCTGAAGAAAGTCTTTCCAATTGTCTTTATATTGAAGATGTGAAAGGGAGAGGACGTTGGCTCAATTCTACTCCGCGAAATGAGTCGCGAAATTTAATGAAATCACGACATGACATCGGCCTTCCCTCCTTCAATCAGAAAGTACGGATAGAGTTTGTGGAATATGAGAGACAGACATCGAATAGGCAGCCTGCCGAAGCGATGAATGAAATAAAATGCGGACAGAGATGCTACACACAGACAATGGAGGAGTAGACGGCATTCCAACAGAGAGTCGAACCACGAAGATGAAGGGTCCTAGAGATTCTGGAGGGGAGGAATTGGGAGGGAAGGGAGGAAGGGAGGAGAATGAACTTGTGAGAAGGCAGGAGATGAATGCGCGATAGAGGAAAGGGATATGAATTGAAGCGTACTAGAGAAGGGTTCAGACTGGTGCAGGGAGAACGGGTGAGCAGACGAGGTATGCAAGGAGCAAGACTGAGAATCTGAAGGAACTCAAGCTGTTTTCTATGAGCAAGAGAATAGCACTTTCTTATTATAACTTTCACCACACCAAAGAAATGACTGCTTAGAAATGACTTGTTTCCTTACTACTGTGCTAATTGTTAAAAGCCGACATACCTGTAGACGGTCATATTTGATAAGACCTTAAAACGCTGCGTTTTTGTTCGTTGTTAACAGTAATGAACTAAAATTACACTAGAGGTGGTTTTTGTTAAACACAAAAAACGTTTTTGTTTTTGTTAAAGTTTTTGTTAAAGAGGTACTGATCTTTTAGAGTGAAGATAATTGGCTTGCACATAGAGGAAATCAGCTTTTTCTTAATATCCATGTGGTGTGAAAATAATTGCGTTCGTACGTACTTTTATTATCGGGGTCTCCCGACGAGCATGAGTCTCGTTTTTGCTGGTCCAATTTCATGGACCACCATGAGGGCCTCTAATGGGCTTGTGAAGGAGTTTTTGTTGTATTTCTTACATTTAACTGCCTTCGTTACAATCAAGCGCGGACGCAAAGCAGGCGAATAAGAACAATAAAAAAGGGAAGCAAAAAGTAGACGCCTCCTTTCCAGTTAATTGCGAGCGAACGCACGGGAAGGCATAGTCGAAATGACATTTCGAACAGAATTATTTTCAATCCAATTCAGGGAACACCTTTTACAAGTTGTGTAAGTCCTGATTCAGGGGGAAAGAAGCTCTACTTATAAAATGTGACAAGTTGATGCAAATGTATAGTGTTGTATTGTTCCTGTTGTATAGGAGGAATTAGCATTCACTTAAAGGGAGAGGCCCATGAGAAAAAAGTTTTCCTCAATTTACTTGCACAGCATGTCCGGAATTTCAGAAATATTACTGTGAAAACAGCATTTCTTTGCACCTAGAACTCATGGAGTTATTCCCCGGCAAACAGTTCGACCAGATACCGTAGTCAGTTACGTTTTTTACGGTTTATGTCCATCCACTAGCCTTCTTTCTCTTCATAATAATGGTTAAACGAATAAAGATCATTCCTACGATAATAAAAAGGCGTTTCGAACACTGTAATGCCCCAAAAGCGCAATAATTGATTCTGACTACGGTACCTGGCCGAACAGTTTGCCGGGGAATAACTCTGTGAGTTCTATGTGCAAAGAAATGCGGTTTTCACAGTAATATTCAGGAAATTCCGGACATTCCGTGCAAGTAAATTGAGGAAAACTTTTTTCTCGTGGGCCTCTCGCTTTAAAGTAAATATGTAAAAACGTAAACCACGTCATTGAAAAGTACAAAAAGTGGCAAATGGTTTTGTACACTTCAAGAGAAAATCTTGTCCAAATTGCGATAATTACTGTCAAAGAACAAACCACAAAAGAACGGAGTGCTGAACATAAGGCGGCTTGGAGTATCTGCCAGTGCTGAAATCTTATTATTTAAAGGAAAAGACTTTACTTGGCCTTTTCTTTGTATGAACGAAACGCTGAATAATTGTAATTAATGAACAATAATCCGGACTCAATGAGGTGATTAACAAGCAGGTTTAAAGATGCTCCATTCGATATGATAGCTCGTTCCGACTTCGACAAATAAATAATCAACACATGTTGTTTATCAGTTTCGAAGCGGGAGACGTTTCACACCCGAAAAATGAAGAATGTTTTCATTGTTGAATAGGGCCTAGTTAACTTGTTTAACACTCATGCCAGTGAAAACAAACAGTTCTGATCGGGTATTTTGACCGAACAATGTATTTCAAGAGCGGGACCCATGTAGTGTGTGTTTCTTACTTTGCCTGCTTTACCGTTTACTTTATGATGTGTCTCAAGTATGTTTTACCATGGCGTACACTTCCTCAACAGATCTCTCTTCTGTCTTATCATATGAAATAAAGTGATGCCATTGTCTTGAATCCAAGATAAAGAAGGTATAGATAGCAGATTGAAACGTTCTGTTGTCATCTCTGTTCAATGTTGAGAAAAGATTGCAAAGTTTTGCTGTGCAACTCTGCTAATGTATACATATTTTCTAGTAATTGTGGTTTAAAAGTTTTATCCATTTCACGAAAATTAATTTTCTTTCTCTATGACAATTTACTGTTATTTTTCCCCCAAATTCCGACAGGAACATCCCTACCGTATGCGTTTCACCTTTGTAGTTGCCCTCATAATTACAGGTGATGGAGCAACGAGCTCTCCTCATTTCCTCTTTTCTCATTTTTATTTCCTTTGCTATATGTGCTCCGGAAAACGAATTGATTCTCGGCCTTCCAAATCTCAAACAAGCACTCAACTTTAAACAATACTCGGGATATGTTAATATATCGCAGTACAAAAGTTTATATTATTGGTATGTTTAAAATGGACTAAATGTTTGTTTGTTTCACTGCGGAGGAAGTATATATAACTGGCACCAGTAATAATAAACCCGAGACATTAGCAGTTGAAAAGACTTTTCATAATTCATTCACTGTTATGATGCAGTTTTTAATTTAATTTCTTAGGTATGTTGAATCACAAGGCAATCCAGCAAATGATCCAGTGGTATTGTGGTTGAATGGAGGACCTGGTTGTTCTTCTCTTGAGGGTATCATTTAGACTAGTTCTTTCGTTGGTGGCCACTCTTCCAGCCACGTGCCACAAGAAACACTAGATTAAGTAGTAGTGATAACTCTGATGTGCTTATTTAACGACCGATATTTTAGGTTTAATGGTTGAGCTCGGTCCATTTCGCGCACTTAATTATGGTGCAGATCTCGTTCTAAACCCATATTCATGGAATAAGGTGCGTCTGATTTTTCTCCAGTCAAGCATCAAAATTATATTCCTTTTCACAAGGCCACTCACAAGTAATATGTGCAATGCTAAGGCTTAATTGGGTGTTTTAGTATGCAAATATCATCTTCTTGGATGCTCCAGCTGGAGTCGGTTTTTCTGTGAGAAAAGATGGGTTGTACAACTATACAGATGATGAAGTAGCGCAAGACAATCATCAGGTGGAGGATTCCTCATTATTTATAGCCCAGTTTCCGGACTCTCGCAATCCATCTTGACGCGATTGATCGTACTCCTTAGTTTGTAGCTTATAGGGATATGCAATTAACACAACTCAAAAGGTGACCCTAAGATACCACGCTTCACAACGCAGTATACAGACAAGGGACCAAACTACAAAGAACAAATAACACACGAACACTAAACATAATCAAGACCATAATCAAGAGCCTTAATACGCTTGCATTCAGGCTCTGATTGAATGGTTCAAGAAGTTCCCTGAACGAAAGAACAATAAGTTTTTCATCGCTGGAGAAAGCTATGGAGGTAACTTGTGAAACTGAAGCTACATCACAAACAAAGGAGTTTTTAATGATGGCCAATACAAATTGAAACTAGAAAATAGCGTAAATTGTAGTTATAATTGTGGTGAATTCCATTCCAAAGCTCATTCGGTGCATGCATTCGGCCAAAAAAACAAACACTAACATTCATTTTTCAAACACATATCCACTCCAGTATGAAAAGTACAGCGCAAAATTCTAAAAAGACGGTCAGGAATCATAACGAGTATTTCGCCATGTAGTAAGGGTTAAAGGGATGGGCTCACTACAAAATCACCTTGTTTTTATGCTTTCGTTTGATTATACACAGGTAAAATAAAACAAAGAGCATAAAAAAAGTTTCTTGAATTACTCCCTAGGGAAGATATTAGGTAAAAAGGGTGAGTATTGATCTTTTTTCCGATAACGTGAGTAAACAAGATAAACTAGGGAAGCTAAGAGCTATGGCTGAAACACACTGTTTTTCATTGTTTTAAGTAAAATAAACGATGAAAACTACTGTTTATTTTGCTCAAAACAGTGTGTTTCAGCCATATCTCTTAGCTTCCCTAGTTTATCTTGTTTACTCACGTTATCGGAAAAAAGATCAATACTCACCCTTTTTACCTAATATCCTCCCTAGGGAGTAATTCAAGAAACTTTTTTTATGCTCTTTGTTTTATTTTACCTTTGTACAATCAAACGAAAGCATAAAAACAAGGTGATTTTGTAGTGAGCCCATCCCTTTAATCGGTCGTATAGGACTTATGCGTCTAATATCGTGCTGAGAAGAGAGGAATTGGAAAAAAATTAACTAAGATCACTTATAACAAATAGATCCGATTTAAACAAACAACATGGTAATCGACGATTCTAATGGTGAAAACTGTTGAAAACCCACTTATCCGCAATCAATCGAAGTAGAAACAACAAGCAAGTATCTTAGGAACCTACGTGCCGATGCTCTCACAATATTTGTCGCGTGATTGGTACAACTTTTCAAATTTTGTGGTATGTTGCTGTTTTTTAAACATTTATTTGAGTGATTGTATAAAAAATAAAGAATCTGTTCGCACCTGGTTTCATACGTTTTCCCTATAGTATTTCTTGTATAGAAGAATCCCTTTTACCTTTTAAAAAAACCTTTTACTCTCACCCAGTACTTCAAAAATAATTGTCCGTATTAATTAAACAGTTCATGTTTGTACAATGCTCTGTCCACTACATCCTGTTTCAAAAAGTTAGATACAGTAACTTCAGGGAATGTTTGTTGGAAATGGATGTCTCAACACAAAACTCGCCTACAACTCAGTCATCGATTACAGCTACAATCATGGATTCATCGACGAAACGTACGACGTTTATTGATAAAGTCATTACATAAAAGGGTTGCTTTGCGCACTGGTATGCTATATAGGAAAAGAATAAACATAAATATCTTCTATCAAGCAAGTGTGCCAGAGAACACACTTATTTTTTTCGCAAACTGCTTTATAATGTTCAGGTACTACCGTAATGCACTGAAGAAATGTTGCACAGGTACCACGGGCGACTGTGATTTCTATTCCATGGGAAACGATCCACTGCACCCGTGTGTTAACATTGTGAGTCATTGAAAGTCACAGTTAGAGCAGGTCCAATTAGTATCATCCTTAATAACCAAAAAGGTAAGATAACAAATAAAAGGGAACATGTCACGAATGAATATATGAATTTCAGTCACAAACCTTATATTTCGCCAACTACTATACTGGATTGGATCCTTACTTCTTGTACTTTACATGTTATCTGACCGAACAACCGACGAACAAAACTGTTTCCAGTCCTCAGATGGCACTTCAGAAACAAATTCAAAAACAATTCCCCCATTTTGAACAGGTTTGTTTAACGGGAACGCGTCGTTATGAAGATATACGAGATTAATAGGTAAATGCACAAGAGGAAGTTAATCCTTATCATTTTATCATTGTTGGGCATTTTGAAAAAACTGTAAAATAATTGATTTGCTAGAATTATGCGTTCATAAAGATCGTGGAATTCAATGCATTCTACTAACATTAAGATGTTAACGTCCTGTGTCATATCCTTTGAACATCACGATCGTTTGGGAGTTCGAAGTCCCTACAATATTTATTCAGTTCGCTGACGTTCCCTCCTGTGCTCACTACAATGATTCGACCGTGTATCTGATGAGGGATGATGTCCGAAAAGCGCTTCGTATTCCAGATGATGTACCACCTTATCAAAGCTGCAAGTAAGCCAAAAAAAGTTTACTTTCCACTGTAGGACATATTTTCCCTTTCTCGCAACTGCAACGAGCGGTGTGATATTTCGCCCCGGAGCTTGATTCGTCGAAAACAGACTCCATTTTTATATTAAAGGGACGGGCCCATCAAAATAAACCTATAGTTTGCATGTTTTTATAATTTGTATAAAGGGGGTTTATTATAATATATGTACACTAAGTTGCGGCTAGACTTTATCCCGCTGAAATTTTTCGGTGTCGATAAACTCAAAAGTATACCGTAGAAGACCAACAATTGCACCCTTATTTCCTTACCGCGTCTCCCGAGGATACCTCGCTCTGATTGGGACCCGGGAGACCATCTGTCCATATAGCCACATTCCCCCGGGACACGCGACAAGAAAATAGGGTGCAATTGTTGGTCTTCTACGGTATACTTTTGAGTTTATCGACACCGAAAAATTTCAGCGGGATAAAGTCTAGCCGTAACTTAGTGTACATATATTATAATAAACCCCCTTTATACAAATTATAAAAACATGCAAAATATGGGTTTATTTTGATGGGCCCGTCCCTTTAAATAGGGAGACTGGAAAAAAAAATGGATTGCAGAATTTTTGATTTTCCACAAAAAGCAGGCAGAAGAAAATTATTTATATGCAAGTTCATCCCATCCGTTCCGACTGTATTTAGAGTAGCAAAATAGAAGACGCTTTTGAGTGATTGTGTCCATTTCAAGTCAAATTAACGAACAAATGACCATACTTTTTACTTAGTGACAACATCGCAAACGATTACATTCAACAGTACTTGGACATATCTTCTTTTGTGAAGGAAACTGTGTTTTATGGAAAGAAGGTTTGTTTATCAAATGGACAAGCGCATAATATATTAATAATAAAACATTATAAGTACCTGAAACCAATGTTTTGCGCACAAAAGCCACGTGTACTTCTTTGTAATGTTCCTGAGGGCACCGGATAGGCATGGGTCCTCAATTATTTTTTTAATACTTTAGGTGATGTTCTTCAATGGTGACGTCGACTCAGTATGTAATGTTATGCACAATGCGCAGTTCGTGCAAAGGCTTGGCTACCCTCTAAAGCAGGCAAAACAACCCTGGAACGATATGGAACAATTACCTCCCACCGTTGGTTTTGTCACAAAATATACAGGTGAGAAATCAAAAGACAATTCGAAAAAATCCTTCTTGCCACTGACTGTTTTACTAGAAGCGTACAGTCTTCACATATATAGGAGACAATAGGCACGAACAATTTTGACATATATGGTAGGGTCACTCACAATTCACGTGGTTATTCCTTTATGAATCATGTATTCACGCAAATATGCACATCAAAAAGCCAGATGCCGATCAATTTCCCACGAACACCGAATATGCTCTTGATAGTAAACGGGATCGTAGAAAACGATTTTCTTCTTATCCAATTCCCACGATTCGGGATGGTAACAAACATATAGTCGAGCAAGGATTATTTTTGGTCTTCAAAGAAATCCACGAATTTCCCTGAGCGGTTTTATCCCGATTTCCTACTGGGTGGTCCGGTGTCAGTGGAGGCTTGTCGTCGAAAAAATCCTTCAATATCGGCCTCTGCCCGTGCACGGATTGCGCAAGTGGCAAAGGGTCAGCCTGCCCCAAGGGGTCAAATGGTTCCCCACCAATTTCTCGTCGCCATACCCACTCTACCGTTTCTGTGTATTCTTCCTTCTTCCTCTTTCTCTCTTTCTCACCCTCCCCGTTTCTATCTTTGGTGAGTAGAGGGCCTGTTCCTACCTCCTCCCCGATCATATATTGGCAGAATGTGACGTGACCTCTACGTATTAAAGGTTCCATAGGACTAGAGAATCTTTTGTCACAAACCACAAATACAGAGGTAGTCCCATCCTACCACTTTTAAATGAATAAGGAGAGTATTCTAACAATGTTTCATTGAAACATTGAGATTATATGAAATGGTTTTTGTCACAGGAAGAGGAAATGATTACCGAAACCAGAAAAACCCGAACGTTGCAGGTCAGGAGACCATTTGGTGATCGGTTACCGAACATGTGGGAACACTTGTTGTTCGGGAAAAAAATTGGTAATCACCTAGTCATAAAGTGGCCACCAAATGGTATGGCCCACAAAAAAAACGGGAACTGCCGCAAATGGTTCCCTCCATTTCCTAGGTTAGCATATGTTTTGCCCCTTTTCCATTTTCGCACACGCATGGACATGGTGGGGCAAATCTTTTAATTAGTCTCCTGCCTCACCTGCCTTCATCACACTTCTGCTATTATAAAAGTGCTAATCCTCGCCTAGATTCAACGAGAGATTCTGTATTAAAATGCCCACAACAACTTGCATCTGGTATACTAGCATTCAAAACAAATGCTGATACTGCTATACCGAGAATAATTTCTCATTTGTTCATACATAGTTATTCAACAATTCAAAACGGCGTGCCGTCTGCTTTCTAAGAAAATAATTCATTCTGTGGACGGCACTTGAAATTAGTCATTTCTTTGACCCATTTTGGTGCATCTGGACGAGGCGCATTATTTATGTTGTGGGTATGGGACAGTTTCCAAATTATTCACAATCGTACGCATTTCGCCCCAATAGTTATAATTCATTCAAAAAGAGCTTCACCGATTCAACGACAGCAAAGTGCTTTGTTTAAAGGAAAACTAAATCATTGAATAGCAAGTAATCATCATTGGCTTGTTCGCCAAGAGTACAAACCTCGGGGGCCCCCTCATGGCTATCGGGGTGAGGGCTGTTACTGGCTTTGGGCCCGTGAGAAGGATCAACACATATAATTCTTTTTTTTTAAATGCACAATGTTGGCTCCTATATTCTGATTTAGAGCACGGATGCGATTTTTAAGTAAAATCGTATTTCTTCCTCAAGTTTGAGATGATGCAGTTTTTTTGTGAGAGCAATGTTGAGCTTGATCGCTAGGTTCGCCAATTCGAGTTATTTTTTGTGTCATCAGTAAGGAACGGGTCGTCGCAAAACAAAATACGCGCGTACCGAATGATTGCAAGCTTCGCATTATTAGTACCATATATATATCACGGCAATGGTCTACTGTCATTACTGAACTCATCATCAGCGGCACCTGTTGCTTTTACGAAGCATCTAGCAAAAGTTGACTTGACATACTCATGCGGACTTGACTTGACTTATTCATCTGTGTAGTTGAGTCATCATCTGTAGAGTTGAGTTTACTGCATGTTTATGCTAATACGCACGGAATGATAAAGAGACTTCTGCCGTAGACGGCCAGGAAGAACCACACAACCAGTTAATGCAGCATGTACATTTTAATCAGCTGAAAAGCTATGAGACCACTAAGAACTGTCTTGCACAACCACTGTTTAACAATACATTTCAGGCGTCGATTTCGTAACAATCAGAGGAGCAGGACATTTTGCATCTTCTTCTAATGAAAAACCCAAGGAATCCTTGCAAATGTTTTATAACTACATCAATGGAAAGGACTACAGTTCCCCAATTCCTAAAGCATAGAGATAGTTGCGCTAATGACAAATGAACATAAATGAACAAAAACAATAAACTATGGTGATGTACAATGTATTGCTTAATTTGACACAATGTGAACAACGTTATCAAGCAAGCAGAACTTTGGAAGAACATGTTACGCGTTGTAAATCGAGACAAGGGTACAACTGCGCCCTCTGAAATGACGTGGATAAAAACACTTGAGCATTTGGAAGGTTTCGTATGTACCGTACCGCCAAAGATGAATGTACACCCGGTGATATGACGATGAGCTATCAAACCAGTCACACATCCATCAGTTGGCAACACGTATTGGTGAGCATTAGGTGAGTGACCTACTTTAATGGCATCGGTGGTGAGTTTTTTTTTAAATGTCTTTTAAAATAATACAGTACTTTAAGGTGTAAACCTGTAATTACATTGTGCTAGATAAATAGCGGAAGGTTTGGTCGGAGAATCGAATACTTGCAAGGTCGCTGAATGATAGAAGGTAATTGGGCAATGGCGCCTCACATCACAGCTGTTTTTTAAGAACGCCATTTGGTGTGTTTGAGACACTGAGAGAAAAAGGGCTGGGAATTTCCTAATACTAAACAATGTATACAGTGTATTATATCAGGGCCATATTTCGAAAAAACATTACTAGATCTCCATCGATGAATGTACACCCGGTGATATCTGAGAGAATATCCTACCGACGGATACATCCACGGACGGGGAGTCAAAAGGGAAACGAAACATAGGGCATCGTCAGTATATGTGCACATCGTATTTCCGGAATCTAGCTTACATGTCGCAGAAATGATGTACCTACAGTAGCTAATGGATTCTGGAGAAGGTGGCTTATACCCTGAGGGCTAACTTACATACCCAGGGACTTAACTGATCGTGAATGGGTGGTAGTGCAGCTGTGTGAGAAGGCAGGACAATGAATGGGTGAGTAGGCGAAGGCAGTGGGGCGGTACCAATAGGTACCCTCCCCGCCATGGGCGGTACCAACCCCGGACGGGTCATCGATTGACATTCCCCACGAGCAAAGCGATGATTCGGGACCGCTGCCCGGGAACACACCGTAGTCGGAAGGGTGGACAGGGGTCACCATAGTGGGGATGGCAGATTGGAAGAGTCCCTTCACAGAGCTCATTTACCCAATAGAAAAAATAAGCTTCTTGCTGACCACTTTCCCCAAAATGTGTTTTCGTTTAAGGTGTAAATTGTAAATGTGAAACGAAATTGTATCAGACTGTGATTAACAGGTTTTTGTAGACTACAATGATAAAACCAGAATACTGTCCTACTGTTTGTATTGTAAAGCATGAACACATTTAATTGTCACAGTTTTCATCTCTTCTTGGCATAGAAAAAATGTTGGCTTAATTAACATGCTTTATTGAATTGTGCGTTCTAGTTGAGAAAAGTGGACAGATGTTCTTCAGGACAATCAATTTACATACAACCGCTACTCTAGGAAAGATCGTTCGAAATAGCAGGGTGCATCATCTGCACGGGCAGAAGGACATTTGACTTCGTAGCTATGACAATCTACTAAATAGGACATAATGAGAATAGCAGTTAAGGATGATGTCACTTAGCACGAGGACATATGATCAATAAAGTATAAGCACAACTTTTCAAAACTATTTCAATCTACCTATATTGTTCCTTATTATAGCAATCACAAAGATGGTAGATTGTAGTAGTTAATAATGATTTAATATATACATATATCAATATGCGACTTAACATACTGGTATATGTATATATTAAATTGCACGAGTACTTTTTGCAGAAACGCGTGTATTTATCCCGAAATAGTATAAGCGGTGTGAACAAAAAGACTCAATAACAGCACTTATTGGCGGGGAAAAAACAAACAAAAAAGTAATTTGACTTGTTTACAAGTAAGAATTCATCCTTATCTCAGAGTGTTCGTACTGTTCAAATAAACGATACACTTTTCACATCGGCGTTTTTAAGACTATATGAATTGAAGAGTAAATAATAACTTGTTAATAAATACCAGAAGACAACAATGATTTATGTCAACTTCTAAGTGGATGGTATTTTACATTTTAACATAGCCTACCCATTAATCCCGGAATCGGCTTTGTAATCCCCTGTGAATAACTAATTGTGCCTACGGTCTTCACGAATTAGGAGGAAAAAATACTAATCCTTTCTAGGAATTACATTACGGGAAGCAAAAACGTAAATGTTATTATTCAGGCTACTTAACTAAAACACACTGATCGTATGTTTGGGCAGCTTGGATATATCATATGGCTTTCGGAGATTTATTTAGTTTACTTACACGGCGTACCGTACACTTGCCCCAACACTTCTGCTTATAAAAGGCATAGCATACTTTTGTGTGAGACTCTTGTTTGAAAGAGCTCTTCACTGACCGTGTAAATCGGTCTTTCCGTGCTTGATCCGGCCAATTACGAGTCCGATGTAACCGCATATGAACCACTAGAATTCAACCAGTTTGTAGAACAAACAGATAAAATCAATTTTTCGTAAGCATTTCTAAACCTGTGTAATACTATTGTTTCGGAATCGAGAAGTTTATTGTATTTGGCTATATTAATATTTTGTAACATCTTCCTATTAAGATTTAGGTCGAACTGCAAACTACAGAAAGTGGGTCACGTATAGACTGTGTTAAGACTATGTTCAGAGCACTCGTCTTCAGTATTCTTGTGCTGCAGGTTAGTGCAATTTCTGGGATTTTCTCTTCCGACACTAGATATATTCTTTGACGTATTAAGATAACTTCCAAAGTGAAGAGAAAATGCCCTCTTGTTTTTACTACAAGGGGGTACACTGTTCCATGATCCACGCAGGTAAATTATAATTCCATTCTTTGTTTACTTATTTATTAAATAACGCCGAGTTTGCTAATTTATATTTGATAGAGATCCTTGAAGCGTCCTTCCATTTAGTGTGCAGCTCAAGAAGATGACGTGCCAATCGGAGAGTACACAATGGAACTATTGGAAGATGTTCGTTTATCTTTATAGCATAACTCATTTATATTCATTACTCTACGTTATTTAGCCTCATACGTGTAACATTTAGGTAGACGATTCCTCTCTCGTCACAGGCACTTCTCTCTACATGGCCGGGTATCCCAATGATACAAATAGGTTCGGTGTAAATCTAAACATGACCATACTCGAATACAAACTAACAACAAGCCATATAAAATAATATTTTTCAGTCAGTATGAAGTGCAACTTACTGTGGACAAGACGAGTGGCCTTCGTATACAATATCAATTCGAGCGAAACGGGAATGGGACCTTTATCCCACAAGATGTTATTCGATTTGGGACAAATATGGTAGCGATTTACGTGGATAATCCGTCTAAGTAGACCTCCTATCAGAAACCGAGGACCTCCGGAAGAGGAAGCCCTCCATCGAGAAGAGATTTTGTGTTGGATGGTAGTTTCGGATTGTAAATCTGTGATTTTCATTCATGTGAAGCATCATTATCCTGACTGCGCTTTCGTTGGAGTCTACCTTCTTAGAAAAATAGGTGCGTGTCGAATCGGGCTCATAAAAACAACGTAGTCGTATTTAGACGGATGACATGATGAGCTCTGGCACTGCATTCTATTCTCCGAGGACAAAACCAATGGGAGACATCAGACAAGAACAGCACAGAATGTTCATCAGGTGTCAAACATTTCTGACTTTGAAAAATCGTGCAAATATTTGCATGAGTGTGTGTTTATATTAAGAATTTTATTTGACTATATGTATGTTGCCCAGCGCATGCATGTATTCTGGGGGACTTATTTCGTAAATTTACCCGTAAAGAGTTGTTCATTGCAGGTTGACCCCTGAAGGATATGTCGTGAATCTCGCAATCGGAACGGAATCCAATAATGTATTCACATATCCATACACATTCCCTACTTCTTCAATCACAAAAGTTGGTCTGCGCGGCCAGCTGAAACTCAGAACCTACATGCGATGGAAGGCGGTACGAATGCTATTTTACTCGGAATTATTTGAACTATTTTGAAAACAAGCCAGTTATTAACCAAAACGGAGCTTTGATCCATTTATCTTTCAGCCGCTTTCCCTGCCTACAGTGTACAAGTTTCCAACGGAATCCAATATCTTTCCGCTAGGTATATTTGTTATGTGTTTGTTTGATGAATACTGCATTTTGTATGCAAACTACTGCATATGTTCTGTGCCATACATGGCTAATAGAAATGTCTTAGACAAATGTCTTAAAAAGGATAAAATTGTGTTCAAGGTGAAAAGTTGTGTCTCGTTGCCGACCTCGCAGATGGCACAAACTTGACAATCCAGATCATGACCGACAAACCTAATGTTGTGGCTTTCCAATGGGTCATCGACTATGTTAACGGCAGCGTGAGTGACTGTTCTCATTCTCGTTCTCGACTCGTTGAACTATTGATAAGTAAGGATCGTTGGTTTCTTCTTCACAAACTTAGCTCTGTTTCAGTATTTCGTAAACAACAATCTACAAGGTACCTGGAGCGATCCGAAGACGGCGACTGATTGCAACGTTGCAAAGATCCCATGGAGTGAGAATGAAATGGCGGTGGTCACACTCACAAACCAGCCAACGTGTATTGATGTGAGATTCAGATTCGGTCAAATACTACAGCAGGAGTAATTTTAAATCATTTTTCCGGTTTTTGCAAATAGACTCTTTTTACTAATATAATTTACCCGACATAATTTCAGAAACTAATAGCCACGTTTTGGTTTTGTCATTAGTTTCTGTATTGAATGCAGGGCTACTGCCGAAATGAATGCACATAAATCTTTTACAGGTGGATGTCCAGGTGGGCAATAACAACTACTCGTGCAGCAACTTCTTCACACATGATACTAATGTGGACCAGAATGTCGGATACAGAGAGATAAGTGCAGATGGCGATGTCGATGTTCTACATGTGTCGAGGATCAACGTACTATAATAATAAATCATGATATTTGAAAACGAACTAAAAAGTATTGCGTTTCGAAGTTTGCAATGTTAATATTTATTAAATTAGCAACCAACAATATAATTAAAATACTTGATCCTCATTCAACGACAACTCCGGCACGGATCTTTCTGGTCGGACAGTGACAGTAGCCAGCATCTTCTCCCGGTAAACCTGGCATACCATAACCACCTGGACGTCCCGAGTAGCCGTCCGGACCTGGAATTGTTGAATGTCGGATGATCACACAATATGTTACTATAGGCAACATAAGGTGAATGTAGGCGGCCGTTGTTTCCGAAAGAAATAGATAAAAAAAAAAATTAAAAATCAAACTTTTTTTTGTGAAAAACCCAAATTTATAAACAATATAACGTTGTTCTAAAGTACAAAACAAATTGTGCCAGGTATGAAACACAATGGCCCAATACACGGAGTAAGGTGAAAAACATTGCCCACCTGGATGTCCAATGTCACCCATAGGTCCCATATCTCCTTGCGGTCCCGGGGCTCCCGGAAAACCGGTGTGACCTGGGAAGCCCGTAGGCCCAGTCGGACCTCTTTCGCCCTGGTCACCGGATGGGCCCTGCAGATTGGAAACATGTTTTGTATATCAATATATATTTAAAAAAATTGTTTTGCGCTTCAAGTACGCTTGCTATATATAACAAGTATCAAATATAACAAGCTAATGATTTTACTACGACTGTGTGACGCACCTTCTGCCCAATGATTCCGTCTGTTCCTGGCGCTCCGCACGGTCCTTCTGTTCCAGCGTCACCCGGTTGTCCATTTTCTCCGGGACTTCCTACGGCTCCTGTGTCTCCAGTACGACCCGTGTTGCCCTGTGGCCCTTCTAGTCCCTAGATCAATTCATACAATATACATGGTGCAAATAGACTCTTCTAAAACAGTTCCAAGAATCTAGGCTGCACTAATACTAAGACTTTCAGAAAAAATTGCGGCGAACCTCATCGCCCGGCGGTCCAGGTTCTCCAGCATAACCAGGGGGACCAATAGGGCCCGGGGGGCAAAGTCTGCATGAAGATCCATCCTCACTGACGATCTTATACGTGATTTGCAAGGCTGAAATTCACATAGTTTGAATGAAATAACTAAGATAGAGGAAAATTAATCGAGGAAAGGAAACCAAATAATTACCCGGTTCGCCGATGTCTCCATTTTCTCCAGGGGCTCCGGGAAGTCCGTCATTGCCAGGGCGTCCAGGCCTTCCAGGTGAACCGGCTGGACAGGAATTTGACGCTGCGCAGTCTGCAAGATAAGAATTCGTGTTTGTTTATAACTGGTGATATACATTTCCTTACACCCTTAGCAAAGAACCTACTGCACTGTCCATTGTCGGACTGTCTC
The DNA here is from genome assembly GCA_036852015.1 of Pelodera strongyloides. NCBI lineage: Eukaryota > Metazoa > Nematoda > Chromadorea > Rhabditida > Rhabditidae > Pelodera > Pelodera strongyloides. The sequence continues at coordinate 193,047 of JAANDG010000177.1, forward strand.
TTATTTCTGATCGTAACTGCTGTCGGTTCTTCCCTTGCTTTGATAAGGTCGATCCAGATTTCATCCTAAATGACAACTTGGCATGGGGCAGCGTACTCGGGTGGTTTCCCTTTCAAAAGCACTAGTATTCAAGAGGGGAGATATTACCTGCATTGAATTGAACTGTTTCATTTCGGATGCTAGCCTTCCTCTGACGCGGTATATCCCCCAAATCATATTGGGCACATATAAAATAGTGAGTGCTACACATAGTGATGAGAGTACCATTGCCGTGTAAGCACATCTACGTGCCGTCGACGAAGTCATCGTTTAATATTGAGTCGCTCAGCGAGTCTAAATGGTAGTAGTATGACGAATGGAAAACAATGGAAAAACAAAATCCAGTCTAGCCCACTGAGTTAGCTTGGCTTAATTAAACAAAATGCTAGAAAATAAAATCGCACCGTACTTGAAAGGTATTAGAAGTAGTCTCTCCAAGTATGACCAGGTTCTCTTCTCCTTCGGTTCTTTATATGTCTATTTCAGTGGGCGGGACCAGTCCTTTGTGACAGCGGCAACGGGCTTGAATATGTGTTAGCTTCGAGTCGAGAAAAACGGCTCACAGATTGCCTGGAGGGATCGGGTGTGCAAAACTAAGAAATAAATAGGCAAATGTGCACAAAAAGAGTACTCAAAGTGTGCGTGGGACACCCCCATTAGAGCGGTCACTCAGCGTTCAACGCTAATCCATTTCAATACAAAAGTTGACTAGGTAAAAACTGTGCATGAGTGGATCGTGGAGCTCTATGGATGAATGACCACAAAACACGCACACACATCCCAAGTATGTAAATGATCTAAGTAGACAAACCAATTGGTGGCTCTCTTCACCAGTTATATTAAATGTTGTTCATTTATGTATGAAAACTAGAACTAGAATGTCAAGATTGTACATGTAGTTATGCATTTCTTTGACTATACGTAAGTAGTTACTTACAGTCCTTAACCTGGTTGGTAACCCCGCGTCCTTGGATTCAAATCCTAATGTTTACCTAGTTCTCGACCTTGTCCACTTTCACTCCCTGTATTTGCCTTAAACGAAACAATGAACTTATGTCATGTTCTGGATCTGAGAAGAATATTAGTGCATATGGCATTGATCATCCAAACCTTAAATTCATGCGTAAGTGATTTCCAAATTACGGGTTTCCTGCATCGAAATTATAGGGGAGTGGTATTATTTTGAAGACTTTTGCGTTAAATTTCATTCGCGGTTTCGATAGTACAGCGAATAGTACAGTAGGGTGAAATAGTAATCGAGAACCATAAAAATATATAGAGTGCTTGGTGGCAGGAAATTAATGAGAAAGTTACTTTTTCACTACAAGTATGTCTGCTTGTTTTCCTCATCTGGCTTCATATGCCATCGAGTAGCTAATATAATGGAACCGAGCGAAGCGAAAGATGAAAAATGTCGAAAGTACACAGTGATGAAGGAAAAACTTGATCCAATGGTTTCATTTGTAAGAAAATATGGCAGGGGTTTTCAGTCCATTCGTTGGTTAAAAAATCCATTGCACTTTGTCGGTGCAATAGGCGATAGTGAAAACAGGCAAAGAAACAAATGGCTACATAGGTATCTGGGGGAGGCGATGGGAATGTATCCCATAAATAAGACCATTTTTACATGACGTTTTTCGCAACTTCGATTAAGCACATCAGCCGATTCACGGCAAGCATTCTGCGAAATGAAACAGCTGGAAATAACATTTCCTTTAAATGTGTAATCACAGGTCAGTTCAGACCATTTTGCATTCGCATTAAAAAACGTCTGATTCCAAAGACATGGACTTTTCATAAAAACATAAATACTATGCACATCGGAACAAACAGTCTCATGATATTTATTTACAGTATGTATCAAAACAGACATCCATTTGTGAGTCAAATCAAAAAGAATGATGAAATGATCGGAGAACACAATGGTCATTCAACTGAAACAAAAATAAAAATGGATTCTACAAAGATAGATATAAAATTGAATTATGCACTAATTGAAGTAATCGATGTTATACGGTAGAAAGGAAAAATTCCTTCCTAACCAATACCGCAAAGTCGGTTAACGATAAAACAGACCAGTTCTGATCGAATTCAAAACAGTTGCGAGAAAAATGGTGAGTAACAACGAGCCGACTCTTAAAAAATTAACATTGTTTATGTACATACATAAAGTCTTCCCAGGGTTGCAAGGAACGCAGGGTTTTTCTAATAATCCGACCACAGGACAAACTGGCATTGGCAGCTAACATTTACATTTGCACGAAAAAACTAAACCAAGATATGATGGTTTCCAGAAAGATCAATGGACATTTTGGTTTCATGCTGGATGATAAGTACATATTATGGATATCATGAATGATATATTGCAAAATTTTCCACTGTCTACAAAGAAAAAACTGGATGTGCAGATTGCTTCACTTCTTCGTTTACGGAAAAGCGAAAAAAAAGGACAAAAAAAGAAGTGGGGGTCTGAATTTGTATATGGAGACAATTATGACATGAATAAACAAAACTCTAGACTAAAGAATATATCACAGCGACAATCAAATTGGATCCTCATGAATTACTACACGTTGCTTTTCTACAGTCGTTCAAATAACGAGGATCGAAAACATTATCAATAAGTTGTGTTAATCGCTCAACTGAGATCTATATTAAAAGTACTACCAAAAAATTTGGACGGCCCAAGGTAGACTATCTGGGCACAAGATTCCGTACCTTGAAGTTGTTCAACTATTTTCTAGCGGCGAGCAAACCCTCAACAGCCTACTCGAACTTTTTAAAATGCTTGAACCCAAGCAAAACGACCAACAATAGACTGAACACAGGGCGAAGCAAAAGTTACTCAAGCCTTTCACTCTTATCATCACTAATTATGTTCTTCTTTCCATACATTGCTTGTTCGATTGGTTGTTCAAGAACGATCACATTATGGGGCACTTCAGACGTCGAATGAGAATAGTCTTTGGGACGGTTGTACAGACGACATTTTAAGACCTAGAAGCAAATAAACAAATAACAGAAAGCGAACATCTTCTATAGATAGAGTTGGAGTGAAAATAGCCCCTAAAAGATACGAAGTATGCAACCGAAGAAATATAATATACCTTGAACGAGGCCCATCCAATATATCCCAGAAACAAGTGTCCAATGAGGAGAGCGAATAGGTGACCCAACAATTTTGATGTCCATTTTAGGTAGTCTAAAGAACAAACGAGATATTTTAAAAATTCCTAACTATTAAACGCGCACAAATGTTCATTGGCTATTTCTTTTTCATGCTCGATCTGGAATGTCCCATGTTTTGAGGCAGCTTGACACGATAATAAAGTAATTAAAACGGATCAGATGGAAACGTACGGCCATCTTGATGTTCTGGGGGTAAATTTTGTTCTCTGAATAAACTGGCGATGTAATAACCAATGACTCCGCCTAGGAGAACGCTTCGCACAAACTGAAATTATAGAAAACATTAATGAAGAAAGATGAAAACAACGCGAACTGCACTAAAAATTTAATAATGAATCTGAAATCTTTGAATAGCAAACGCAGAAAAAGTGAAGTGGTCATGTAAAGTGGAATTCTTTTAGCTAAAAAAACATTTACCTGTGAAATAGCGAAAGGAAGTGCTAAATTTTGATGTTCGTTCAAGAGTCCATGTATAAAGAAAAGAAAGGCGATCAGCTCAAAAAGAAAGAGTATTGCATGGACGAAGGTACTGGGGAATATCTGAAACATATTTATCCAAACAGTCTGAATTGCCCCTCACTCAGTTTTATTTTGATGGGACTCGAGCTTAATTGAGTATTTCAAGCACTAGGGGTTCAACATGTATCTATTTTTAAATGTTTTTTATGCATTTTCTCACGACAAATATAGCATATTTTTCCTAATAAGAACAAAAGACATTACTCCCGAACAGCCTACTCATTTAAGAAAAACCAACTTACCAAAAAGAATTTTTCGATGGACAAATATTGGAATACGGCTAACATGAGCAATAATGCAAACGAGATGAAGAGAAGGAATACTTTCTGAAAAAAGTACAGTCAAAAAAATTGAGTTTTCAATCTTCTCGAAGAAGTCTAGTTACTCCGTTACTTAAAGGGAGAGACCCACTTCAGGTAACCCAAACCCCATTTTTGAACATTTCCTCCGCTCCGTGTCAAATATAGTGGGATACAATATTTTTCCAAGTTACAGGCACAAAATTCACGCAGTATTCAGCAATTTACCATAGTCAGTACCAAGGAATATATCGCAATTGTCACGCCCATTAACGCTGGTTGGCGAATTTGCAATATTGGGCGTGGCAATTGTGCTATTCTATTATGTATGTTTGTGCGCACCTTTGTGGCGTAATAAATTATTATCATTATTATTATTATTGGCCAAACAGCGCGAATGGGCGTGACAATTGCGTTAAATTCCAGGGTAGCACTGGTTGTAGTAAATTGCTGAATACTGCGTGAATTTTGCTCCTGGAAATTGGAAAAATATTGTTTCCTACTATATTTGACACGGAGAACCAGATGGAGTGATCAAAAAAGGGGTTTCCTGAAGTGGGTCTGACCCTTTAAGAACTTACTTTAGCAGCGAGACCGAGTGAACATCTCGCGTGTGGATCTGGGTGCGACAGCCAGTCCTGGATTCCAAAACCAAATGTCATCTGAAAAAACTAATCATCAAATACAATTAATAACATGATATTCAGGAATTAGCAAAGTGTAAAATGAATGACAAGACATGAAATTCTAATTGGTTTCTATAGTGACGACCCAAGCACCTTGGATCGGTTTTTATTTTATTTTTGTCCACAAAAATAAATAATTATTCAATACTTGCGAACGGTACAACAGATACATCAATTGGAAGGAACAAATTATAGATTTTTCTCTCAAACAGTTCAAACACAGATCCGTGTAATAATACAATATTAAATCAAATAAAAAAATATCCAGACGGTTCTGTTTAACGAATCGAATCGAATCGGCATTTGTGAACAACGCTATCAGAGAATTTCAATACATTTTTTAAATGACGGAATTCCTACTATACTCGCGAAGGAGCAGTATACTTTACGTTGCGGAAGCGTTCATTGTGCGAAGAATTTATGTGAATTAGTGCAATTTTATACGCATGCAGATGACAAGGTATATAACTCGATATATAGGATGCAATACACGAGTAAGGAAAAATTGAGCTAAACATATATTTAGTTGTGGGCCGAGCAAGGAGTGGAGAGTATCCAATTTCTTTCTTTTCTACGTATTTCATTAGAGGCAAAAAAGGGAACAGAAGCAGATTGCAGCGTTCATAACAACTATTTTGTTGACTTGTCGGGAAAATTACATTGAACATAGTCCATAGTAACATAGTCAATGTCGGTCATTTGTGTTTTGCAAATGCCTTTTAAAACAACTGCATTCGGTAAACGTTGAATTAAGTAGGTGTGTCTAAAGGCTTATTTATGTGTTTAATGTATTATTTTTGTTTGAAAGTAAGTGAAAATGGGAATCATGTGAGAGAACTCTCATTAAATTAAAGTGGAAATATTTTGCTGCCGACGTCACTGCAATTTACAATGACAAACTTTGAAACAACGAGTGACAACAGAAGGTAAGTTTTCCGGTGTACTTGCAAAGAGCACACATTTAAATACAGTTAATGAGCGGGGAAAATACGAGGACGCAGTTTTCAGAATAGAATAGATCTGGTGTATTTAATGTGGGAGAAGTAGTATCATTCAGAATTGACGATATGAGTGTGCGTGAAAGAGTGAGAGGGTACAGACAGTGGACGACTAGTCAGAGGAAAAGGCATCTGGTGACGAAAACACGATGCATTCGACACTTTGTCGATAAGGACAAATGAATTCTGGAGGACGGCATCGCGGATTAGAAGGCCTTCCTGCTCGGGAACACTAGCGGAATTCCTAATAAAGGCGGGAAGGCGCATCTGGAGGGATGATTGGGAAGGAGGATTATGAATGAAGTTCTAAATGCATAGGTTGTTAGATAATTGAACTAGGGATTCCCACACCAACCACATCAACCACAAATAAATGGAAACTCTTCAGTCTCATACCACAATGTTGATTAAAGATATAAAGCGCGGCAAAGAAGGAGCATTTTATTGCTTCTAAAAGGGCGCACAAAGGGTCGGCAAGCCTTGAGCAGATCAAAAGAAACTGAAGCCATCACTTAAAAAACATTAACAGACAATCGTAAATTATTCACGCCAATGATCGAATGGGTGGTCGCAAAGCTTTCACAACCGATGCACTTTTAACTGCACCAAACTTTTCTTCATCACATAAATGAAAAAAACACCTCAGAGATATGTTGAAACCATGAGTCTTCAATTAGAAGTAAACGGCTGCTTCGTGCACCCAGTTATTTATTAGTGCTAGAAATAGTCGCTTATTTACTTGGGTTGAGGCTAAGGCCGTATACAAAAAGTGAGCTATTTTTGAAACGTGAGCTAAACGAGGTTGTTTTCTCTACTGACATTCAAGGACGAACACGGAAATGCAAAGGAGAAAGGTACGCATGAGTAAGAAATAAAATTGAATGGAAACCGAAAAGAGGCGAGTTCGCGCGAATTGCAGGAAATCATGGAACAAGTTTCACCCAACAAAATACTATATGGGAAGCTAAACGTGGTAAAAACACTGCAATGTCACTCGTGATATGCTTGAAACTAAGGTTTTATGATGTCGCTGTAAATCATAGTCAACAATCTTGTTTTCCAAAAATCAATTTTGACGTATGCATCGAAACAAGCATCGGTCAGCAGGCCACTCGCATAGAGGTGTTGTGAAAACAAAGTGGCGGTACAAACATACATCCGAAGCAGCGGGGGGCAGATGACGGATGAGAGAAAAGGTGCAGAGAGAAGGGGGATGATGAGAAATTAGAGAGAAAGTAAGAAAGAAGAAAGAAGAAAGGCAAGTGATGTTGTCACACTAAACATCCACCATTGCAACACTTTATCAGTAGTTTAGTCGAAATCCTGTACTTTTGATGACAGCTTCAAATTAAGCACCTTTTTACACGGGATTTCATTGCGGTTTATCATACACTTCAGGTCATATGAAACGTTTATTTAATAAGTTTATTTAACGATCATGCAGTTTTAGAAACGTTCAAGGTGTTTATTTAACAGGCTGAAGAAAATATCACCTGCAATGAAAAAAAAACAAGAAATAAACTATATATTACAGGCAACTCAGAAAAAGTCTTACCGAGTTGCCAGTACCCATCAATTTAGATAAATTACTGCAAGAAACACCACCGTACGAAATTAACAACAGTTGTGAATTCATGTACATGAACGAGTTGTGAAAGGAGTATCGGCACGCAACTACCAAAATTACACATGTTGCGGTGTCAGGATGTCACTTAATTTGACCATTGCTTCTTTGAGCACTGGATCTCAATGTTCCGGAGAAAAGGCCTGATTGGGTTTCCTTTTACGGGTTACCCTTCCGGATGTTGCAGTTGGAGAACTGGTCGATTGAACAGAACCGGGAGATTCACTCTCCCGCTGAAGTTCCATCGAAAACAGAGGTTCGTCTTCACCTTTGTCGCCGTAAGCTTCATCGTTCGGCTGAAAACTCAATCGTCATTATATCACTGTACATGAATTAAGAACACTCTTGTTGCGGACAAAGAACGTACCGTATCCAGAAAAATCACAGTAAAAATGCATTACCTCTTCCTTAACTCCATTTGGATACTGGAACAAGTCCCTCACGTCTATCGGAACGTCTCCACTACAATCTCTAAAAACAATTTAAATAAATATTGGATGGTACCTTGAAACTCATGATTCTAGACGGCGATAGGCAAAGAGTCTAGTTCAATCACCGTTACTGTGCTCAAACCGAAAGAAACCAAACCCACGCAGTAGCGGTTGCACCAGAAGGAAAGCTTGCTTCGCCGGTGTGTGGTTCTTGTTTCAGGGGCAGAACAGACGAAGTCGAAGGTTGCTCCTCGGGCACAATCAACTAAAACAATGATGGAATACGCGTAAGACTGTGCAAGACGCAATTATTTAATTTTTCCATGCAAAACATTCAATATTGTTCATATCGCAATCCGGCAAATAAACGTATTTGTCCAGATATTTTTTATGGTAGCAAGCATATTTAGTGCAAATCCGATAATACACCAACACAACTAGTTCTTTTACAACAACTCACACCACAAAATGGAATTCCGGAATCAGTGGTTCCTTTCTTGACAACGTAAGCTCCACAGAGATTGCGATCTCCCATTACTAAAATGTTCTCCATATATTGTGGATCCAGTCCAGGGTGTTTTCGAACAAGATGAGAAGCAAGCCTGGAAAGTAACATACTCATTTTGCATTGCGCATTCGCCACATAAAATTGAATGGCGATTAAATAAAACCGAAATCGCACAAATATTTGAATCCTCTGAAAAGGAACGAACTTGACTCTGGACTCGTATGTCATAAGGCATCCTTTCACGGCACATCTGTAGGGATTGTTCTCCAATTTATGATCCAATAGATGACGGGTGTACTTGCATCGATTCTCGAATACAAGGCCGCACTTGAGGCAAGAGAGGGAGAGGAGCTGAAACAAGAAATGATCTCTCACAATTAGCTGGTGACTTGTTAGAGAAAATAACTTTACATTTAGGAGGACCAGCTGATCCCGAGCGACCCACGAACTCTTTGAGTACCACAATTACTAATTACTAACCTTCTCCGCAGACATTGGTTTAGTCTTTGCGTATTGATTGTTGGCCATGAGATTCCTCCTCCTTTGGTTTCTCTTTTCATTCATTTCCAGTTGTGCCATTGTTCGTAGGTCGACATTGGATGGGGGAAGCGTAGAACTAGGAATTGCAACAACCGAAGACCCCTAAACATTTCTACATTTAAACAGTTAACCATCTAAAACTTTGGCCACTAATCCACCTTATTTCGAGATCGGCTGCACATCGCACACCGAAGAAGAAACTAACATTTCCTGCCAACCGCTGACTTGCAGATGATGCATTAGGGTGCAACTTTAAGTTGGTTTGTAATAAAACTTGGAATGTAGTGTTGCCAACAATTGCTGTCTTTGAATGTTGCCGACCTAAAATGTAGAAAATAAGCTCATGATTTTGTAGTGCGTAAATTATCTCAGAAAATATGTTAAATTAATTTTGAAACACTTCCTAACAGAAAGATAGACAACTTCATACCAGCGTCTTCTTCTGAACTGGAAGGTCTCTGTTCTTGTGGATGCCCACTCGAGTTTGTGGGGGGCGAATTGCTCTCTTGACTGAAAAGAAATTATATAATTTTACATTTATATCAATTATTTATAAAAGAAATGCTTGCAACTCAAGAAGTGCAAATATTGACCACATATAAACCGAAAGAATGTTTTACCTTTGTGGTCTTCCCGGAGATTGCGCTCTTGAGGAAGAAGAAGACTAAATTGAAATAACCAATACACAGCAGGAACATGTGGTGTGGTCTACGTTTTTCACAGATTTCATTTTTCGCTAACAAAAAGTCCTATGAACAAACATTTATTGATAAACGAGCTTGAAGTCGGAATCAGTAAAGCAGATTGCAAGCTACGCATACCGTCGGTGGACAATTATCCATTTCGTCTTGGGGTAGCTCTATGACGCTAGACGTTTCAAATCGCTCTCGTGTCACTTCTTTGTTGCGTTGCACGAATAAATATTTAAACTCCAACTCCGACTAAATATTTGCATGGTTAGAAGGGAACTATATTGTTGGGGGATTTGCGAGCAATGAAATTCACCCAATTGACAATCAAAACTTATTGTATGAACAAACAAACTCCGTTAGGCTCTGCACAGCCCGAAAAATCATCGCTCAGTTAATGAAAACTGTTTTATGACAGTATTTTGCGCGCTTTAATTAAATAAAAGGTCGAAAACTATTGTCTCTTATAGATTTTTATCGACTTTCTTACCTACTATAGCATTCTTATGACAATATAACTTATTCAAAAAAAAAAATAAACCTTAAGTGTCTGGAGTTTTGATGCTCGCCACTGCTCAAGGGCATTTCCTTCGTGTGCTTGCATATGTTTGATAAAGTCTCCTTGCGAATGCATAACTTTAGCACATACAGGACAAGTATTTGGTGCATTAAATACCGCCTTTTTGCCAGGTGGGCTCTAAAACAACCATAACAATTATTGGTTAGCATCAAGTCGAAAACACAAATGTCGAAAACCAACAAAGAAACACCTACCATTCCTACCATCATTGTTAGTTCTCGAGACAATGGAGCTCCTTCCTCACGAAGCAGGTTCATCTAAATATAATTCATATATAGACAGAATGACGATGAAAATCTTGAAATGTTAATAAAAATCATCCAAAAGTATTTACATGTCTATTCTCCTTTGACTGCTCGAGCAAATCCACCACGTGCTTGTATTTAGTTGGAAAGATTTCGTCACCATATGCTGTAAGATTTTTTACATTCACATTGCATTAAACAAACAGATACATATCTTAGGAAATGGGTGAACCCATTTGGGGACGGTTCATTGTTTTTTTTTCGTGGGCTAGCCCATTTGGTGACCACTTTGACCACGTGGTGACGAAGTTTTATAGAAAACCGTCATCAACTGGTCACAAAATGGTTACTGACCAGTCAACAAATGTTTTTTCGGCGAAAACCGTTTGGTGACGGGCGAGCGATGTTTTTTTTATTCTCAGCAATTACCCCGCATTCTTTGACACTGCAAATACTGATTGTTTCATGGAATATGGGTACCTGGTCTAATGACGGTAATGTGCCTCTTGTTCACTCTGACCACTAGTTTCGCCATGGCCTCTGCACTGCCATATTCAGTGATCAACCGGAATCGAGTGCCATGGACAGTGTCGTAGTGATACAGTAGACTGCAAAATAAACTAGTGAGAGTAACCCTCGCATATTCCTGTGAATCAACAATGTTTTCTTTCTGCTGTCAGAATTGCATTTAGTCAGAATTGCTTTAGTCAGAATTGCATTTTCACTTTTCATAGTTATTCAATGTGGCATTACCTTGACAAAACATGTTATGCTATGTTATGTTATCTAGTGATACAATGGAGAAACAGTTAATTAACGATCAGTTTAACAGACCTGTCAATTGTGTCGACGAAAGTGCTCACACACTTTGGACATCGAAGGGCACAGGCATTCGTTTTGCCGCGTTGTGGAACAAATGATACATGTTCCTAAAAGAAAGTAGTAAATGCATTTCATCTTCGCTTAGCAGGCGCCATAAAAAGGCAAAGGATAATGACTTACATCTTCGAGGTGAGCTACCAGCTCATTTGCATCGAAAAACTCCACAAAACATGCTGGACACGTCCACGATGGTGCTCTTATTGGAGCTTGATCGGTCCACTGAACGAAATAGTCATCAATCATATAGGAAGTAATGATTACAAAGATGGACGCTTCCCAGCAAGGAACAATTATTTGGAGGACGGATACTTTTTGAAATATCGTGTACTGCAACGCAGCACTCTACTCCAGTCGCCGCTATTTGCCCATTTAATGATCAATTTAATTTAATTAAAGTAAATTATCAAAGAAAACAAAGAAGGCAATTGTCAATTAGACGGAAACAGTAGATGCAGCCTACAAACACACAACAAATAAATAAACAATACTGTGCAAAAATACAGTCGTGTAAGTGACTCGAATTATGGTCCCAAATAATTAATATGATGCAAATATCCAACTATTTCCTAACCCACACGATTTAAAAAAAAGATAAGGGTTAAAGCTGGCTGGGACTGTCCTAGCTTTAAGCTTCAGCCATTTTGAACTGGTGTGGGTCATATTCAATTGACGAAAAGCGTACCAAGAAAATTTCATTTTATGTGCGTGACCCGTTTACAACACTCTAAAACGAGCTCATGTCAATTCGTGAAAGCTAATGCTTACAAATGTACCCACAGAAGTGTTATTGTCCCATGTTATGGAAGGGGACACCTCATGTACGTTTCTTGCGATCTTTGAACGTCTCTGAGGATCCGGCATGTCTGCATGAGAACTCTGAATGTGTTAAGAAACGCAAATCTAACCATAAGTAATACAGTGCCTCAAAAATCTCGACCCTGGCAGGACTCGAACCTGCAATCTTCGGTTTAGGAGACCGACGCCTTATCCATTGGGCCACAGGGCCGCCAAGTGTCAGGGAAAGAAGTGGACTGTTCTTCGTATTTGAGGCGACTATGAGCGCTCTCACCAGGGTGCGCTATTTCTCAGTTCTCTCAGTCAGCAACAGCCAGAGCGGCAGACAGCCAGTCTGGGTAAATGAGAGAATGTTCAAAGGAAAAAGACCTAATTCCACAAGTTCCATGAAAGGTTTTTTTACGATACTTACTTCAGGCAATGTAGGATCTTTAACTTCTTCTTTGATTCCGCCAATCATAGGATTGTTTGGAGTTGTAAATTTCTCCCTCTCTTCACTTTCTTGAGATGTTTCCCCATTTCGTTCCAATTCAGTCCCTTCTCTTTCGGATTCAAAACGCTTCCCGGAAATCTATAAAAGAACAGTTCAGAGGACAGATAACCTTAGACGGTTAAAGGAAATCTTCGAATTGCAATATATTTTGAATTACAATGTATTACCTTATGTAACATTTCTCTGTATGGTTCAAAGTTGATTCCAGATCGTTTTGCTTCTTCCTCAAGCAACCGCACAATCTCTTCTTTAACCATATTTTCTGCTAAAACTAACAAAAAAAAACAGACGTTGCAAAAATATACCACGCTCACAAGCGCAAAATACAGAGGTAAATCATTGTATTGCATTAATTTTCAACTACTTGCATAAATACATAAAGCAGCAAAATTGTAGGATGGGTCACTGTTGATGGAATGGTTTAGTTTAGATTGGGATGAGTGGTGAGGGGGGTTTTGGCTGTTCGGCCTCCCCTAATTTGCATATAAAGTGAGGGAACAACGCTCCAAATTTGCATAAATATAAGGGATGGACGGACACACGGACGCGTTTGTGGAAAGCAGTGGATGAAGGCTACCCAATTAGTAATTTAGTAGACTAGCTGAAGCAATGGAGAATGGCCCACAGAAACGAACTCAAGTATAACACTGGCGCGGATGAGCCAAGTCGGTTGTCAATAGCACGGTCGCTTAAATGTATTGTGTATTAAAGATGAAAAGGTTCGCAAAACAAGAGTAATGGTTTGTTTCAAGCATTAGCGGGCGACATTTATCCAAGTATATAATTAGATGGGTTAAAATTCTGTGAACTAACTATTAAAAACGAATCAAATTTCGGCTCCATCTAATGCACCGAACAGGCTACTTGATACCTGCAAAAACGCTACACAAAAAAACCAGCGATGAAGATTTTCAGATAGATAAAGAACTGTATTTTGTATTCCATATATTGTGAATATATTCAGGTAATGCATATGAAAATAGCACAATATGTTTGATATATAAATGATCATGTTTGGTTCAATAAAGAAAGGAATGTAACTGACTGAGTTCAGCAAGTGTCAAATATTTTAGTGAGATAGGCGATGTTGAGATAAGTAATGAATGGATAAATAAAACACGTTTGCCAAATCTGAAAAAAAAACACCAAAAAGAAATTAAACTGGCAAGTTTACATACGACTTGAATATGTATAAATCTTGGTTGAGCATTAAAACAGTACATCAACTTGCATAAAGGAAGTGTAGCGGCTAAATATTCGCATTTTTCATATAATGATTGATTTTTCTCGCTTGCTAACATATCCTTCAACTAGGAAATTCATCAGAAATAAAGTGCTGAACATGATTTTAACTGGCTGGCAACAGTTCGATAATAGTAATATCAATTAGCAGTAATATTTATTTGTATCTTCAAAAACGAACATTTTGCTAGTGATAAAAAAAATAAAGTAGAAAATTTGTGTTTGGTGAATGGGCATTTCCCAAGTAGGCGTGGTCTTGCTAACGCATAGAGCACACGACGATATGAGAGACAGCACATACAGAGAGAGAGGGGATCAATACTTCGCATGCAAATAATGCCGAAAATTAGACTGGGAACTGTTTTGGGGTCTGTCAAATGTTTATTTCACATTAGCAATTGCCTACTGCACTGTTTTTCGCAATAATTTGGGATGCCAAGAGCAAAAATAAAGTAACACAACCACGAATATTTTTTCCCAACCAGTAGCCTTGTGTTGTACCGGTTTCTAAGATTTCTGTTTTCATATAACAGTAATACTAAAAGCACAAAATCGAAACAAATACAACGTAAACTTTTATAAAAGGAGCACGATTAGAAACTATGAAACAAGACAATGGTAATACTTTTCCGGAAATCCTTAATGAGGGAGAGAAAGGAGGGAACGATATGAATATCAAGAGAGAGAAAGTTAGAGAGAGCGGCGGAGACGTAAAAAAAGAGAGTAAGAGGGGTTAGAATCGATCACTCGCATGCAAATGTGCTCGCAAGCCAATGAGCAATTCCAATACTTCCCGGGACTCTGAAATATGCAAAGAGCGATAACAGAAAATAGTGTATAGAATCCGATTTTTTCAAAATGACTTTGTTCTACAACGATGCCCAACGAAATACATGTGATATTGAGTTCCACTTCACCAACTAGAGCTAAAAATGCATGCTGCACGAGTACGCATTTCTTTATTATTCAATTGACATGCTAAGAAAATGCTGAAAAGCTACTAATTAAAAGGTTACGCTCCTCATCATACATAGACTAGATAACCTTTCTGATATGTATGCAAATGATGGAAAATCATGTGCGTGCTGCTTACAACGCTGTAAGTCGAAAAAACACATGCGCAAAGAGAGAAAATAAACAACGCATAGACATATGATGTGAAGCTCGTAGTAAACAAATCAATGGTACTCCGCAAGATAATTTGCCGCTTGCGGGATTCGAACCCACAGCCACACAAGCTCTCGATTCACAGTCCAACGATCTACCTGCTGCGCTATGCTAGCTTTTTAGGATTATTGACAAATAATTCTAAACAATTTGACGGATAATATGACCAGTCTAATGAACGTAGAAAAAAAAGAGTATTTATGTGTTGACACTATCGCATGTGTTGTCGTGATCCTGCGGGCAAAGAAGAAGCTGGAAGTGGAGAAGAACTGAACGTGCGGTGAAGCGCCCATAGCTTTTGGATAAGGCTACCTCAAGGTTAAAGGTACGTAATACCCCTCCTCTTTGTGAATAAACCGTTAAGTGTTTTGTCTTTGTGAACATTTATGAGGACTTGGGCAGGCTCACAACGGCTAATGGAAGCCTCAAATATCATTTCTACGATTCAATGGTATGTCGTCGCGACATCAGTGGATCATCCCATCCGTAATGCCAGTTCGTCTTTTGCAGTAAGCTGTTCAATTGCGTTCCCTTGTGGATGTATTTTGCATGCCATTCTGTGCGTTTACGGGGCAGAATGGACCTAAGATACAGAGGAATGCAGTTTTACAGCATATACTTTACAAATTACGTGTCACACCGCTTAAGTTACCCAGGGGCAAACATCATGTCAGTCGTGAGTGAATCGAAAAGTTTTCAGTCTACTAGAAATACTTGGTTGCTAATGGAATATCGCCGTTCATTCTGTTAAAGAATGTTCCGTGAAATAAACAACGGGCCAACCAATTAACCAAACATATTATAAACAATATCTACGATGCGTAAAATCTACATTTTTATCGTAATTTAGTACGGGACATGGCAGTTTCGACAGTCACAAATAAATAAATATCAAAACAATGTCATATTCACAATTTAAACGCGCTTTGCACGGAATGTTTTCATTGGTTTTTGTTAAAAACCCATTTTTAACATGTACAATTAAGATTGTTTCCTTAAAAGCATAATTATGTATTTTTTAACTATACTTATGTTCGTAATGAATATTCTACAGTAATCAGGCAAGTCGCTGGGCGTATTCTATAGCATGCTCTCTGGATGTTTCCACCATTCTAGCCCGTCTGTCTCTCGCTCATATGAAAACAGAAATATGCGAGACGCAGACGCCGTAAGCATTATTTTCTACCACATTTTACTAAAGCTAATTTCTTAAAATCGTGCGACCGATCTAGGTTTTTAGCAATGTGTCAGTTTAAAACATTGCATTGTAAAGTTCTTTTTGTATGTATGCTTTTATTCATTTTATTGCACGTTGTATGTGTATAGCGCCATGTTGACATTTTGCTTAGTTAGCGGAAATTTTAAAATCTAATGATAACTGTTTGCCTAAAAATACTTCCTTTTCGTTTCTAAAGTGGTGGTTGCATTATGCTGTGAACATTTTTCCACGTGTGTTTCGTATTCTTCCTTTTTTTAGGGCTTGTATAACAAACCGGTTCTTTTCCTATGCCAACATTTATCGAATCCTTTCACTTGCCTTTTAATATCTATTGGTTTCATTTTGCGGGTGGTTAATCTAAACTTTTTTACATCAACTAAATTTAGTCACGTTAACGTCAGAGAGAACTGGTATGTACTTATGATTTGTGTTCTTTGTCTATTTCTACAAATATTTGGTGTTTACACTCAAGCGATTGATGACCTATTTTCTTATTGCAAGCCCTTTTTCACGAGGACATTGTTGACTGTGTTGTCCTCTGACTACATAACTCTGGTTTTTAATCTCCGAACACAACTTTGCGATTTGCACGCATATTTCGTGAGATGGTCTGGTCAAAAGAGGAAGCTGCTTTATCGGAATGCAACATTCGCTCACCTTTTCCACTCTGATAACTTGTTCCTATTAGACAATTTTGTTTACCCCTTTATAAATTGTTTACAATCCGATGCTAATGCCTTTTATCTCTATTGGTATTTTATTTATCTGGTATAAGTTTATTTGAACATTTGTCATGGGCAGTTTCGCTGATTTTTGCTTGTTTTATTTGTAATTCTTGTAGGAGATGCTGAGCCGCGTGTCGCGGTTTGCAACCTCTCGTTTCCTATCAGCGAGAGCAGTTTCTGCTGATACGCATGGGAGGCAATATTCGCACGGAAAGTCTCGAAACTCAGGTGAGCATTTGTTTCGAAGTTTCTTAAAGATAAGATTGTTTACATATGATCACCCGTTGAACACGTACACAATATTGTACTGGACATATCTTATTACCTCATCATTATGTTCTAATTGTGAGCTATATGGTAAATATGTTGTGCAACATTGCAGGTTCCAATGTTTGGTGGGGGATTGGTGGTATATCGACCGCCGCTTTTTTGACTGGAATTGCTACAAGCAGCGATGTCAGAGAAATTTTTAGGACGGCACATCTTAAGGTAATAAATTATTTTTAGTATGTAGGGTTTCATTAACGATCTTTTTTCTTTCATTTGCAATCTCCTTTTGAGTTATTTATGATGACACCCTTTTTAGGCCGCGGATCTTGATTTCACTCCTCCTGAGAGAAAAGATTTGCCTACATATAAGTGTGCGGACATAGAACAGCACGGAAGAAACGCCCAGAGGATCTGGGTTACCTATAAGGGGGTGGGTGTAAATTCATATGTTTTGTTGTCGTTTTCTTTCCGAATATTCGGTCTAATTCAGTGGTGTTACTTAGGGAGTCTATGATGTGACTGACTTCGTCGGATCTCATCCAGGCGGAAACAAGATTCTCATGGCGGCAGGTGGCTCAATCGAACCCTTTTGGGCCCTTTATGCACAACACAAGACTGCTGAGGTAGCTGAGATACTCGAAAGCCTCAGAATCGGAAACCTTGACCCAAAGGATATCGTCGTTCAAAAAGAGGTTTGCTTACAAAGTAATATTATTCGTTTCTTGGAGCTTTTTCGGTTAAGTGACGGTGTCTTTGTACAGGTTGTGTATTAAGCTGAGTTTGTTGGATGTTTTTGTAAAATTATTTTCGTTGAACTTTATTTGTCATGTTCTGTCTAACATTTTATCCGTTGCTTCCATTTACCCTGTGTGATTGCTTCAGGGCGACGCAAACGATCCATTTTCCACTGATCCGAAACGTCATCCGGCGCTTGTCGTCAACTCAAACAAGCCCTTCAATGCAGAGACTCCCCCTGAACTGATCCTCGACAGTTTCACTACTCCCAACGAGCTTTTCTTTGTCAGAAATCATCTGCCTGTACCACATGTAAGCATTTACTTTGACGATTATGACCAAATAATGTGTATTGCACAATGAAGTCTGTATTCTTGAAGTGGTATTGTACCTTATTTGGGTTTTTTGCCTATTAATAGTTTGAATCAAATATAAAACAAATGAAAAACATCAAACTAAAAGTAAATGGCTACGCCGGACAGAAAAATAACTCAAAGTTGCCGTTTTGTATGGAAAACCAAAATTGCGTGCTGTTTTTTTGCCTCGGAGCGCACCACGAGTATTTTAAATTCCCGCCAGAAAAGAACAGTCGGGTGCGTAGAGTGTGAAAAGTCTAAGACAGGTAGAGTGCGGCGAAAAAGGGGATACAATACTGTTTTAAATCGCCATGTAGTTCCAGGTTGATGCGAAGAAACACCAGCTGCATGTTGAAGGACTCGGGCTGAAGAAAGCCATTAATCTATCCGTCGATGATCTCAAAACTAAGTATGAACCGGTATCGGTCGTTTCTGTTGTCCAATGTGCAGGCAATCGAAGAGCTGAAATGAACAAATATAAGAAGGTTCAAGGATTGATGTGGGAGGGAACTGCCATCAGCAACGCCAAGTGGACTGGTGTGCGGCTGAGGGTGGGTGATTTGTTATCAAAGTCTTCTTTGTTATAGCCGACAGATCCATATATGAATACTTCTTTATGGCAACAATAAATAACCATTAACAAGCAAGAAATGTGCAAGACGATTGTAATAGTTTACGAATTGTGAATTAACTTAATGATCCACTGTTTAGGATCTTCTGATAGAAGCTGGTGTTGACCCAAAAGACCCTCGCATCAGACATGTGCATCTTGAAGGAGCTGACATTGACCCGACGGGAAAACCATATGGTGCTTCTATTACCTTTGAGAAAGCCATGAACTCTGAGGTTATTGTCGCCTATAATATGAATGATGAGGACATTCCGAAAGATCACGGCTACCCGCTCAGACTAATCGCACCAGGTATGTAAATGGAATATTCAGTTCGACTCTTGCATACTGCGTGTTCAATGGGCATGATGGACTGTTGTATGATATGCGTTGAGGCATCCATTTCAGGAATCGTTGGTGCTCGTCAGGTCAAGTGGTTGACAACGATTAGAACCAGTGATTCAGAGAGTCCCAGTCACTGGCAGCAGAAGGACTACAGGTATGTTTACAAGTTGTATGCATGCAATTCTTTGTCCATCATTATATTAATCCACGTTCATTACCATTGAATCGAAATCATTGTTTTTTTTTCTGTTCAGGGTGTTTTCCCCCGGAGTTCAATTGGGCGATGAATTGAAGTGGGAGAAGGTGTATTCCATTCAAGAATACCCGATCCAGTCCTTGTTCTGCATGCCAGCGGATGGAGCGAAGGTGGACAGGGGTGAGTTGTTTAAAAAGAGATACGGCTCTATTTCATCAAGTTTTGTATGCCATTTAGCAATCGTGTGTATGTTTGCAGAGGATGGAGAACTGGCAGTCGGTGGTTATGCATGGAGTGGGGGTGGTCGTGGAATCGTTCGCGTTGAAGTATCTGCTGATGGAGGAAAGACCTGGCAGAGTGCCGACTTGCAGCAAGAGGCAACTCAGGACATGGTCAGTCAACGTTTTTGATTGATAGTGAAAGAGTGCCAGACTCAAAAAAACATGCGTTCAAAGAGGTTGCGAACAAAAACTGTCTTTTTTTGCAGGATCAAGTTTATTGTTTATTCGGTTTATACCAAAAGGTTTGACTTTAGGAGCACATGTGGGCGTGGACATTGTGGAGAACTACGATTAAATTGCCGGAAGGAGTCAACAAATTGGACTTGATTGTGAAGGTATGCTCGGATGTTTCTGCACAAATTTACTGCATATTAAATCGGATTGTCTCTTGAATTTGTCTAATATATTTCCTCTGTCAGGCAACTGACCGCTCCTACAATACTCAACCCGAAACTGCTTCTGGGATTTGGAATGTGCGTGGTCTCCTCCACAACGCATGGCACAGAGTCAGTGTGGAAATCGTTGATTAAGTCTCAACTGTAAGCTCAACACTCTAATTTACTCATGTGAGTCTCTGAGCTGAATATATTGTTTTACGTTCGGTTTTCTCAGAGATGCATTTTTATTTATTTTACGCTTTTTGTTGTTTACCTGTTTCTTTTAATACTTTTAGTGTTAGCAGTATTATGTCGAAGTAGCATGTATATTTATTTGTAGCTTATTTTATTATTTTCTTTTGACATGCGGCTATATTTAAACTTGTGTTAAAGGCTTATTGGTGAAGCCTTTTCGTCATCTAGCTGGTAGATATTGTGATATGCCTTGATCTTAAGTACAATCATCCATCTTGCCTGTGTGCCTTCAGTAGAATTGTTATTAGTGTTATATAGATGTAGTAGAATTATGTTAGTGTATAATAGAGAAGTATCCATGTAATAAAGAAATCTTTTTAATTAATATATTACTAACGAAAGTCACCAGCATGGAATTTTTCACGTATTATTTTTAACAAAAATCTCCCTGTGACCATCTGGTTGTCAGTCAATTCGTCTTGTGTATATAGTAACTTATCATAAACATACTTTGTTTGTATAAACGCGTATTATTGAAAAGGTCACATTTATTATGCGAGCACACACACACTGACCTATAGATTTTATCGTCTATTTTCCCCCAAATAACGATTAAACATGGAAAAGAATTCAAAGTTTATTTTGTGTCCTGCTGTTCTTTTATGTTGCAATGTTTATTGGTTGATTGCTTGGTGTCATAAGAAATATCTGAGTAGTTGAATATCTGCTGAGCGGGTCAGACAGAAGGATTAAACAAACAGAAAATACGATTACATATTTATCTTTTCGCACGTTTTTCCTCAGAACTAGCCTTTTAACTTCATATATCACAAGGCTACTTGGTAAACTTTCAATGTATTATCAGACTACAGATATAAGACGGCATTGAACCTGTCACACTGATAAAACTGGACCCCGACAGTGATTTCTATTTTGTTTTCTTCAACATTTCATTATTTACACTTGTGTATTTATTTAACATGTGAAGATTTTCTGTATGCCCATTGGACGTGACCTATCCATATTTTCCGTGCTCGGCAGTGGAAGCGTATCTACTTTACATCGCTCAACTAGTATATACTTTACATCGCTCAACTATAGGAAAGGTATTTTTGCTAACAAGCTACGCCAGGTTCCTCCTGAGAAGTAGCCAAAAGTGTCTGAGTTTTAATATACATCTGATGGTTGCTTGACAGACGGTGTCATCTCTTCAATAACCAAACGCTTATCGAAGCTCATAAAAGTTTGTCATCCCAAACAAATTTTCACACTTTCCCATTTAGATATCACACAGTAATTGGCGTTTTATGTCTTGTTAGTCGTGCATGGAATCAAAATAGATAAAGAATTTTACGTTCATGCACAGAACCCGCTTTTATATGTATTAGTAATCACATTTTTGTACGGTTAAGACTTTTTAAGTTTAATTTGTATTTCTAACTTTCAGCTCACAGTTTTTCTGTTGCGTATTCTTGTTATATACTTTTTCACTACCGAATTGTAAATATACATAGACGCGTTCCGTGGAAAAGTCATCTACTGGTTTTCTTCTTCATGATTGCTTTGTTGGATGCTTATTTAAGTGACCTTTCAGAAATGATTGACAAAATGCTTGACCAGCTTTTCCTAAGTGGTGCACTTGATGTTTATGGCGAATCTGCACAGGCAAAACTTGAACAGTTCAGGGTATTTTTTGTGATCTGTATAGCTTTTGAACGGAGTTATCGGTAAAATGACTCATGAAAATACTCCACATATATGCATAATTAAAACACATAGTTTCTCAAATAATGTCGTGATGTATATTAGCAAACCGATATTTTTTCAATAATAAAATTTCACTCATTCGGTAACCTGAAAAAACCTGTCCGGCCACGAGTTCTACCGCTAACGTTGAATTGGCTGTTGGAAATTTGAATAAAATAGGAGTAATTGTTTCCTCTGGTTAATAGATAACGCACGTCTTAACACTTGCCGTAACGCCAATCCCCGAGGAAC
This sequence comes from Pelodera strongyloides, assembly GCA_036852015.1. Classification (NCBI taxonomy): domain Eukaryota; kingdom Metazoa; phylum Nematoda; class Chromadorea; order Rhabditida; family Rhabditidae; genus Pelodera; species Pelodera strongyloides. Next base: position 215,280 of record JAANDG010000177.1, read on the forward strand.
GACAAGCAACAGGAGTTTCCTACAAATTTTTGCAAATGGCAGACAACCAGAGTCAGGTCAGCTTAGGTCGTGGTCAATGTCTAGATAATTACTTTCGATATATTTTGGACACGCTTATTCTTCTGGCTCGTTCCATCACACTTTAATCTTTTAGGATATACTGGGTACCGAGATCATTCCGGAAGCAATTCATTTGATAGAAACAGCAATCAAAGACGGCGGAAATCTTTTAGTACACAGGTGATTAATACTCCAAACAGTCCAAACCAATACTCAACACATTCAATACTGCACATTCATAGCAGAACTTCCAGATGCAACGCGAGTGTTTCACTTGCTTTAGTTTTTTAGTGAGGAAGGCAAATCTCGGGCGCCCACCATTGTTGCCGCCTATTTGATGAAACTATTTAAATGGAAAGCAGACAAAGCGCTCACGTTTATTAAAGTAAAGAGGCCGAATGTCAGGTGACCAATCAATAATTATTTTAATTTAGTATGTCGCCGAGAGATTTTCAGTGCAATTTTAAACCATACTTGATATTTAGGCCGAATGCTGGTTTTGTGGAACAATTGAATATCTACACAATGATGTACTGGCACTGCGACGCACGGGAAATTGCCCACTCGGCAGAATACAGAAAGTGGAAAGTGAAGTCAACGAATCGGGGTCCTCGAGGTAATATCCAACATTATATATGAGGGCGATGGGCAACTATTCGGTTGAGCGAAAAAAATGTCTCAACCAAAAGTAAAAACTTAATTGCATATCCTCTACAAATTGGTTCCCATATTTTGAATTTCAGCCGTTTCATTAAGTGGTCCAAGGCCAGATCACGAATGGGCACCACCCAGAACACCAATTAGAAAAGATCTCCCGTCTGTCATTGTCACCGACAATATTCACTAAACAATGGAATGAATTATTTTCCAAACTTATTCGTTATCATTTCTTCGTCCACCTACACAACGTGCCTTGATTATGACCCGTTCATGGTTAATACACATCCTTACGAGTGTTAGGTTTCAATTGAGGCTATTGTTCCGAAAAACCGAGTTGTATGACCATTAATGTTTCTAAAGCTACCTAGTTATTGAAAACTGTGCTCTACTTTTAATATTTCACTTGAACTTTACCTTCACTGTATTTAGCATTTGCCACATGACCACTTACGGTCTTAAAAATCATCAAACACGTTTTATTCACATTCCTATACTGTCTAGTTCTCCTATTTTGCTGTACATGATTACTCAGTGATTTTCGGGTTGCTAATTAGAATAAACGTTCGAGAAATCAATGTGCAAGCTGTTTATTATGGCTTTCCATCGCTAGAGGTGGCATTTTAATAAATAAGAGACAAAAGCAGATAGGTCTATAATACCATTTAACCAAACGAGAAAATAATCGCACCCTTTTTCTATCATACACATCATAATTTCTCTATTGGATAAGCTGAGATGTAACCAATTGCGGTTTAGCACTGATTGTGGGCATGCACTTGCAGTGGCCGATACATGCATAAAAGGAACGAAGTGATCATGATGAAGATTCTCCATCGGAAACGCATTCGGCCTTTTGAATCAATGCATGGCAGATGTCGTTCAATTCTTCTGTTTCTCTCTTCTGAAATACATATTGTGGAGGAAGGAAAGAAGAAATAACTAATGATTCGTTGCCCCATAAACAGTGATGCTTGTTTTCAAATGGAAAAAAAATCCGGCGCAGATACCCGCGGTACGATACCCAAACCTGAAGACCGAACCCCATACAATATTTTCAGAATTGAAGCGATTATACACGTGTTCGCAACAAAACTGTTCCATCATATCAAACAAGTAACACGGTAACTCGCTTGAAAAGAATTTCGGATGCGTTAATTTCGTAAAAGATACAATAAAAATTATGAACGGACCTTTATCTCCAATTGTTGAAGTGCGGCATCGAGTTGCAGTTCCTTCTGTCGTAATCGCGCTCGGAGCGTCACTGTGTCGTCGTCACATTTCTTCTCCAGTTGAGCGATACAATCATTGGCTCTGCAAGGACCAAACTTTATATTAACATACGTCAACTTTTTGATGAACACTGCATGCTGACAAATGCTCAAAAACGCCTAAATTCAATATTTGAGATATTGGGTTAAACTCCATACTGGTGGAGTCGATCCTTGGCTTGTTCAACCATTCGCTGATACTTTTCTCCCATCTTCCTGAGCTGATCGCGAGCTGCCTGCTCAGTTTCACGGAGATTCTCATTATCCTGAATAAACGAAAATTTGATATGTCTGTTAGTCTCCAGTCGGCCATTATGTATTCAATACATCACTTTTCTATTTTCTTCAAACATCAGGTCACTCGCCTCCTTGAGTTCTCGATTCAGTGACTTGAGTTGTTCGTACATGCTGAACATATTTCTGTATGCTTCGTGCACCGATTGAAGTTCGGATTCCAGCATATCCTTCTCCTTTTTAAGAGTTCGCACATCATCGGGAGATAGAGCCGTGGAAGCAGTCATGTCAACTGCAAACAATAGAAATAGCCCCACAAGTCCACGTTACTGCCATTGCGTGGGGGTTATGTTTTAAAGCCTTATCGACACTGAGATCCTGAATGGTTTTTACTAAATCTAAAAAAAGGCTGAGCATGAATACTCCAGTGTTTAATGTCATAAAATATTATCAAATGGTTTTTCACATTATACAATTTTTAGAAACAACTCACCAGAGAATGCAGGGAAATTTTTCGGCATTAGTCGTATTTGTTTTTGCAGCTCTTCAACGTGCATTATAAGTGTCGACAAATTTAACTCTGATTGCGCCTTTTGTGCAGCCAGTTCTTTTGCAGAATCCTTACGAACCTAAGAAAGAAAAACGTAAAGAGGATTATACAAGAACAACGAGATTCTTTATATTTGCTTCCAAATCAAAAAGACACGTTACTAAGATGATCATGTCGAATGAGTTTATATAGAGTAAATGGCTTGAAATGAAAAACGCATCTAATTTACCTTGTCTAGCCTGTAAAGTCCTTCCTTTTCAACCCTGGCGAGCAAGGAAATCATCTTCTTTTCGACCTCTTCTAATGGAAGAGGGTTCTCAGCCTTAAGATATTTACATTTAGTTTCTGTAGCAAAAAAATACAACCTCAGGATAAACAAACGCTATCGTCACAATTTTCTTAAATATATCAATTGTTAAAGAAATTGTTCCATTCAACTGGCAATGTTAAACAAGGTCTAGGTAAACTACCGCTTTGCACGCCTGAAATGCAGCTCTAACATCTTGTGCATGTGTTGATGGGACGACAACAGTTTGTTGCCTTTGTCGAGGTTTTTTATCGTCTGCCCTGAAACTATGTTATATACTGCACAGAATAGGAAAGTGATCAGGCAGGTTTTGGAAAAAAATCCCCGGAAAAAAACATAAAAATCCTAACTTCTTTCCGTCGGCCACTGGGGTACTTGGAGTAAGAGAACTGGTGGATTCTGTCACCGAAACATTCATAATCTGAAAGCACTCTCGTACATAAGAAGCCGACACAATTAAACAGCAATAGACCAACTTCCTTAGTGAATTGCAGCAACCTTTTGTGTTGTTAGTGGAGATTGCGTAGTTGTATTCGATTGCACTGAAATAGAAGACGGAGGTGACTGGCTGAACGAGGGGGTCACCTGAAAAATGTCAGTTTTGAGCAATCAAATTTCTTCGTTATAGCATTAATAGCATTATTTCTTTGGGTAGATTATTCATGATTAACAGGACGTTCTTACAATTGTTATCCTAGAAATGGCTGACGAATTACAATTAGTTAATTTACGTATTTAATGTTACCTGTGCTGTTGGCTTATCCTTAGGCTGTGTTTGTTCAACCTTTTCGTTTGTAATGCAATTCGGTTCCCTGGCAACGTTTGTGTGAGGCAATCCCGGAGGAGGTCTCTTATGCAAATCTGAAACATTTAGCCATTATTGTTTTGGATTCGGAATTGCATGCACATAATAATCCATTTTGTTATTGGTTGAAAATGTATGCAACCGTTTTCTTGGTTGCAAGTGTATGCAACTATAGAATTCGATCTCAAAATGAACATACCGGCGTTAGGAAGATGCTGAACTCCCCGTTTCTGGGGCCTCGTAATCGTCTTGTTGACTTCCCTTAAAATAAACTCCGTTTTATTTCACACAATCACAAAACAATTATTAATTAAAAAAGCAGAATTTTTCCTGCCTGCGCAGCAACAAACGCGCTTTGCCTTGTTTTGGCAGTTCTAACAATAAGTAGTCAAATTACGCAGAATACCTTTCAGTTTAACAAATTGGCGGCACTAGGGTAGCATTGTTGTATAATACATAAGCACATCATACTATTATTACAAGAAAACAACAATGTTGACTGAACAACAATACTCATGAACGGCCCCAAAAAAAGAGTTTATAAATCCATCAAATGAACAAGTGTCGTTTCAGTACTGACTGCGCGCGCACGCTTTTCAGTAGTTTCTATTGGCTTCAAGGTCATGTACAATAAATTGATAGGATGTTTCAGGTGAAGGGTGTATGACTGGTAAGGTAAGAAACTATGTGGTATAATGTGGCGCTCGCGTATTTACAAAAAAAATTGAAAGCAAGCATTTATAGCTGTAACAACGGTGCAGATGAGCATGCATGTATGTGTATATCAATGGCTTTGTATGGAAAGGCTTCGCTACCCTTTTCCCCCAATTTAGAATAGCGATCCCTCTGTGAGTCAGCGTCGCCGTAAAGACATAGAAAGAGCATGAAAAGTGGCTAGAGTCAGAGCATTGCGAAATGACAGAACCAAGTAGAGGATCGAAATGTCCAAATGTCGGGACATAACGAGTGGGAGGCCCAACAAAGGATTCATGCATAAGAAATGTGAATTTACATGGAAGACATAAAGTCAATAAGAAAACAGCGCGTCAAAGAATTCGTTGCACACTCTGTACCACGAAAAGAAAGAGAACGCTGCTATGTTTTAATAGTTCCTTTTTAATTGAATGGCATAAAGGACAGCTGTGCTCCTTTCGGAGGAAATATAATGGCGAGGATCCGATTAAGTAAGGCCCAAAAATAGGGACGCGATTTTATAAAAATTGCAAGAAGCAGTATAAATGCGGTGCTTTCGGCATCATCAATATTTTGCCGATGACCACGGTCGGGCAGAGATGCTCGTCGGCCTCACTCATATACGGACAAAGGGACGCAAAAAATCGAAACTCTAATCTCGGATTTCAAGCATTTAGCAATATAGCTTTGTGCAGAAAAAGTGCGCAACCTGCAGGGTTTTTCACGTTACCTTTTAGCTTTTTTTATAATATTTTTCCCTGGAACTTGAGTCAGATAAATTTATGCAAGAATAAGACTTACCGGGTAAATGTTGCAGAGTCATATTCAGCAATGTTGTCGCTATCCATAAATTCGTTATAAAGTTTAAAACAAACTATTATAAAAATGAGCTGCAATATAATGAATGTGACATCAGAAAAATGGGTAAAAACATTTTCAAATAATGTACAAGTTACAAGTTGTCCAGATAAATGGAATACAATGGTCAGTGTTCAAAAATAGTTAAGGACGGGGTTTTGAGAAGGAGCCTTAATATTATTTAGCAAAGTAATGTATCGAATAGTCGTAGGGCCAAAAGTGTTCATATTGGACAAGGGCCCTTCTCTCCTGTTGCTCTGAACACTCCAATTTCATCGTATGCAAGAAGAATCAATTGTAGAATGGAGCTCTTGGAAGAACAATTTTTTTAAATATAACGTGCAAATGTTATGCATGAATACCGTGAGCAATATTATCAACTTATTTTGTAAGAATCATTAGTCCTTGGCAATAGATTTTAAACACATGATTATCACAGTCTGCTAAAATTACGACGCAAGTTGGCAAACTCGATGTCAAAAGATAATTATGCCAATTTGCAGACGCAATCATTTGAGAAAGTGGGAAGCACTTTAAAATTTACGAACAATTGTCTGTGCACGAAGTTCAATAAAAACAACCGCGTTGATTGTGAAGTCATGGTGGGAATATATGATTTTAGGTATTAAATTTGAACTGTATATTTGCTTAATATTGTTCTTCGCTTAAACACATATGTTATCAAAAGATGCGTATATCTAATAATTGTGCGAAAGAAAATTATTTAGATATAACCTTCTTTTGAAATGATTGTATGCAGTCCGCTCAGATTTCCGTTCATTGGTTGTCTACGCTATGGCATTGTTTTGGGATCTGTCGCTACTAATCTCGTCAAGATTAATGTTTGATGTACGTAATCCATATGGAAGCATGAACGCCTAAGAGCTTATAACATAAATATAACAAAAAATAAGACACACCAAGGTACGAATTTTTCAACCATATAAGATGAAATGAACTTTTTTGCCAGAAAATTTTATGTAGTCGTTTACGGCTATGCCCTTCAATTTTATTGAATAAACAAATAGGATTGCACCGCAGTCAAACACGTACAAGGAAAACAATACTGCATGTTTTCAAAACGTTTCCTTAAATTGGACACTCACATCAAGCATAAAATGATCGAAATACAAAAAATGTTCGTATTTGTTCAGCACGAAGAATGGAGCGGAACTGTTTGCATTTCAGTACTTAAGCTGTGAGAATCACTTACCACGCTCAGATTGGGCCTAACGTAGTTGACATGAAGATATATTAAACCTAATCGTAAAAATAGCAGTCCAAGACAATAAGGTTAAGCAGTTACTCATGCGCGAAAAGTAGACAATTTGTCATTATAATTCATGTCTCTTGAGCAGCTTTACGGTTCCCACGTTGAGGGTGACTAAATGTGACTTTCTGTAATATTATGCGCATTTTTTTAGCAGTCCGTTTGTTTAGTGTGCCCAAGAGTCAATAAATCAATATGGAACGCGAATATTTATTTGGAAGGTTCTCAGGATATCTCTGAGAACCGATTACGGTAATTAGTTAAGTGACTTCACTTACTTTTCGCTGCTTTGCTCCTTAGTCGCCGTTGCCCCCATTTTTGAACAGTCCAACGTTCCCTGGTAAAATAAGTCTCGTCAAGATAGTCAAGCACACTTATTTCATAACTCCAACTTAAACAAATTCGAATGTCGCAAAAAAAAAAGAATTATCGAGAGTCATTGGGATCCTCAGTAAATGAATGCAGAGCATAAAATAAGTGAAATGATAGCAGTCGGGATCCTATTGTGCATATTGATATGTGATCAATTTAGCTGATAAATCATAATACCCGAAATGCCTTATCCAAATCGAGTTCCTTCTCTGCTTTGGAGGTGATATAGGAGGCTATAATCAGTGGGTCATGAATCTTGTTAATGCAATTTTATTAAGCCTCTACTGCTACACGCCTAGCCTTGCACTACAGATTTCGTCTATATCGTATTAGAAATACAAGTCAGTATTGAAAAAAGCGTTTGCTTGTTTTGTACAGGTCAACCAATTTTTATAAGTGTGCCCATTTTTTGGCGTGACCACGACGTGGCACAAATAGTGTTGTTGCATGTACAGCGAAAACCGTTGCAAATTCTCTTTTTTTTCTCGATTCTTCGGAATGAAGTGGGGATTCGATGGCTTCCAAAGTTTGGGAGAAGCATAATCAACCAGCATACAAAAAAAATCGCTCGGAAATAGAACTCACCAAACTTTGTATCTACTGCTTTTGAAAAAAGTTGTATATAGAAAATAAAAATCAGGTTCTCCATATCATTTTTGTGGGGTCTCATCTCATTTCGACATCGTCATTTGTGCTCTCCCACTTCAGTTTTACACTCTTGTTTATTATAACTAGCTCCATCTTCAATATCTCATTTTAGAGAAATATTAGTGAGCTCGCTGCGGCTTCAGTCTGCTCTCTTTGAGGTCTTGTGCGGTTTAATACACAGTACCGTAAACTGCGGTATTTGTCCCGTTTATTCTTGCGGACCTGTTTTTTTTCATAATTTGTTCTATTACATTAATTTATGACCAATAAATTAGTTCTGATGGATGCATTGTTCGCGCAGTTTCAAGGAGACGGCGTATTTCCTTTCTGTGATGTTTGAGGTTCTCTGAGGCTGGCTCTGCATTTACCTGCCAAGAATGTGGATGTTTTACAGATTTCGATGAAAGTTAAGATATTTTTCGTCTGATGGTGAGATTCAACGAGCAGATCTATTTTTAGCTCTGCTCCACAATAGTCGGGCAACAACTGAGTGGCTAAAGACGCAATTCATATTGTCACACAATTTCAGCTTACATTAAGATTGACCTACTTGCAAACATTGATTTTTGTTTACTTCGTTCTTACTTCCTCCCACTGTGCATGTGCCGCACGTCGGGTTCGCTTAGTTCTCCTCTTTCTCACACTCTCACCACCCCCATTTCTTTGTAACTCCCCTCTTTCACCAATCTTCTCCTTTGCGCTAATGTCTGGAACTTCCCCTCTCTCTCGGCATTCAGGCGGGCAAATAACAACTGCCCCCACAATACCCAAATTCCCTCATTTTTCCATAGCGGTATCCTTAACTACTGGTGGTAAGCATATTTTTCACATCGGATTCTTGCATTGGACTTTCCTACTCAACATAGTTTCCTTTCTTTTTATAAGGTGGCTGTGCACATTTGTATATGTTTTGTAGTTTCTGACCACACGTTTGTCTGGAAATATTCCATTGAATCACATGAACTAGCTACGTTCAGATAGTTATAATCCCTGTTTGGCCTATATATTCTGTGCCCAAACTCTCATACTGAAAAATTCGAAACTGGAACGTTTGTCGCTTCACATTCATGGTTATTCGGGGTCAATTTGGTCGCACTCTAATAACTCGATAGTTTCGGTGCCCTATATCGGACGCCAAACTCACAGTTGTGTTTGCTTCTCGCAACATACGTGCCTTTCTGCACACTGCGTGTTTTTCGTTACTACTGCTCGTGGTTTCTGAACTACGTTAAATAATTGCTGTGAAACAGACCTAAGTTTGTAATTTGGTTTCTCAGTCGTATGATGAGACGTATTAAATAGTTTAAGCGCTGTCATGCAGCATAGTGATTATGTAATTGTCTGATCTTTGGACGCGCACACCACATTGTGAACTGCTCATTTTTTGACCATTAGTTGTCTAGTCTTATCGCACTCCAATATGTATTTCTAGATCTAACTACACCGAGACTGAGCCCAAAAATTTGATTTATTGATCCCCATTCATGTCACCATCAATATTCGATTTATGTTTTTGCAGAGAACTCGGTAGTGCTCTGTGTAATGAATATTTGGATGAAAATTGAATTTTGTTACAGTGTATTATCCGTCGTGCTCTGGTTCTGTTCATTATGTTTCCAGTTAAGAAGTGCCATTTTATTGCTAAAATATTGTCACCATTTTTTAATATTTTGCCAGTAATGTTCAGTGACGTCTTCATGTGGTTGGGGCTATCTTGAAAGTGGAGTGATAAGTGTTCTTGAAACCATGTTCTTCGTTTCGAATCTGGACAATTGAACTAAAAATCACCCTGCTAACCGTTAATACTTTATATGTATCTTCTACTTAAACAGCACTCTCTGCTCTCGTTCATACTGGACTTCGTCTCGATTTCACCTCCACATTTTCCTACAGTAACTTGGTATTGTCATCGCAACGCGTTCTCAAGCTCATCGTCTCTATTCAGAAATAATTTTCATGATGTTGCTCTATTTTATTCAAATAATTTAGGATCAAGATGTCCTTCTTCGACGGTGTTCCCGTGGCGAAACCAATTGAGGTTTTCCACATGAACCAGCTTTATGTTCAGGAGACCGATCCTAACAAGGTTAATCTGACCATTGGAGGTGAGCTATACTGGTCATATCTTGTATACAAATGCGCGCAATATTTTTAAATATATAACTTTACCTACTGTATTTAAGCATACCGCACGGAGGAGGGCAAGCCCTGGGTGTTGCCAGTAGTTCGTCAAACGGAAAAGGATCTGGCCCTCGATGATACCCTCAACCACGAATATCTTCCTGTCCTCGGTTTTGAGCCCTTCTCAACCGCTGCTGCGCGGCTCGTTCTCGGAGAAGACAGTCCTGCCGTTAAGGAGGGAAGAGTGAGTTAAAATTTGATTATTCGTTTTGTTTTCTCTGTCAATTGGGAAGACTGCTTGAAGTGTGCTGAATTAGCAAACAGCTTCGAAAAATTGTCTATGCATTCAGTAAAAGGCTAAAGTCAATCAGCGTTTTCTCGAAAAACTTCAGCACTATTGCGCCATGCCATCTAAAATGCCTGAAGTCTTCTAAATTTGAATTACATGCTAAATACTGGCATCGATTTCAGGTGGTTGGAGTTCAGTGCCTATCGGGAACTGGTTCTCTTCGCGCCGGAGCTGAGTTCTTGGTGCGCATCCTCGGACTCAAAACAGCATACACCAGCAACCCGACATGGTAAGTGCAATAAACAGGATACCTTTTGCATTTAATTACTAGAATGCCCAGTTTCACCATTAAGCTGTGGTCTTCCAGCATTACGTCCATACAATTTCGTTTTCTTTAGGGGTAACCATCATCTCGTGTTCAAGAATGCTGGATTTGAGGCAGTGAATGAGTACACGTACTGGGATAAGGTAAATAAGAAGGTCGATGCCAGTGCCCTCACTAAGGATCTGATGGATGCCCCTGAAAGGTGAATTTTTGACGAAGTTGTGCGTTGTTTTGTAATTTTCTCATTATCTTTGATCTCAAATAAAAATTTATTTAGAAGCGTGGTCATTCTTCACGGATGTGCTCACAATCCCACAGGGATGGATCCCACTCAAGATCAGTGGAAACAAATTGCCGATGTCATCAAGGTTGGCTTTTCAAATTTGATACACATGACCTGGTTTATATCATAGTTAATTGTGAAAACCGTTTATTTTTCCATATAGGGGCACAATGCTGGTGCATATTTTTGTCGACCCTGACCAATGATAGCCGAATAAGGCGAAAGATATCAGGTGCATAGTCACTGATCGAAAAAAGTTTTAATATAAAATTACATTGTCACGAAGCAAAGTGATCTCTACCACGCTTTCCATTTTGTTTTTCATAAAAAAAAAACACATTGAAAACCTCGAAAAGGTAAAGCGAATGTTTTCCGTTGTCTGTGGTAAATTGTATTTGGATGAGTGTGAAAAGTTGCTAAAGATCCATAGTATCGTATTTCCAGCACAAGAACCACTTCGTCTTCTTTGACATCGCCTATCAGGGCTTTGCTTCTGGTGATCCTGACCGAGACGCTTGGGCCATTCGGTACTTCGTCGAGCAGGGACTCGAGATGGTCATTGCACAGTCCTTCGCCAAAAATTTCGGACTATACAGTTAGTCGTTATTAAACCTTTGCTAGGAACGTTGCTGGATGCATCAATCACGGCTACATTGGAAATTTTCAGATGAGCGTGTGGGTAATCTGACCGTTGTCGTCAAGGATCCGGCCGTCATCCCCGGATTCAAATCTCAGATGTCGCTCGTCATTAGGTGAGAAGTTCATTAGTTTCAACACTTTGTTAGGAAAATTCATGAGAGAATCGAGCCCTTCAAGTGTATCGAACCTACGGGAAAATGTTAGTGCTTTAACTTTGAACAGTATTTGTTGTGTTGTTAATTTTTAAAATTCAGCCAGCAGGTATGACCGAAACTCTGTCAAGACGCAACAATGAGCTGTAATTAGCTTCGATCATATATTTAGCAGAGTCTACGCAGGATTCATCAAAAATATTCCATACATCCATTTTGCAGAGCCAACTGGTCCAACCCACCTTCACATGGTGCCCGTATTGTGCACAAAGTACTCACCACTCCTGAGCTGAAGGCACAGTGGTTTGACGCAATCAAGGTTATTGAATGTTACTTATTTCTTTATTTCCTCTTATTTTTCTGTTCTATGGTAGAGAAGTGGCAACTCTAATACTAGCGCTCCGTGCTGACCGTGTGTGGCTGTTATTTATACAGGTCAAGGTGTAAATTGATATGTTCTTCTAATTTTAGAGTATGTCGTCTCGGATTCGGGAGATGAGAGCAGCACTACGACAGCACTTGGAGACGCTGCAGACACCCGGCACTTGGGAACATATCACCCAACAGATTGGAATGTTCTCATACACTGGCCTCAGCAGTAAGCATTTAGTTCATTCAACCTGAGCATTTATAATACCCTGAGAAAACCGTATGTCGTCCGTTTGTCTCGAATTCGGGAGGTACAGCTGCGCTACGACATCATTTAGATACTCTGCAACCGCCTGGTACAAATCCGTCGGTTTAGCTGTTTTTATAAAATTTCAATGTTTCAGAAGAGCAAGTTGAACACATGGTCGCCAAGCACAAGGTCTTCCTTCTCTCCGACGGACGTATCAACATTTGCGGATTGAACACCAAGAACGTCGAGTATGTGGCCAAAGCCATTGACGAGACAGTGCGCAACGTGAAAAGCCACATCTGAATAACTCTATTACGCACGGAAAACTAACAAAGCATTGTGTAAAATAACCACCAACTCTCACATAGAATGTTTTGAACATATTTTTACATTGTTTTAAATTTTAATACGTGTTTTCTTCAACAACACTGTGAATAGTCTGTGCATATTCCGTTTACTAACTGCCAGCTTTCCCAACTGGCTATTAATGTTTCCTAGGTTCGCATTAAACTGTGAAGTCCGTAGTAACCTTCGGGTAATCTATGTTTATGTATTACTTGTTCTATGTATTTATTTCATACCATATTGGTAGCAGTAGCAGAGGAAACTATAAATAAATAGATTTGCAAGTCTTGTCGACCAGAAATTGCAGTTCATGAATACTTCAATATTCCATAAAGAAAGCGTTTTAATTGTTTTCAATGAGTCAAAATTTAAGAAAACAGAATTGATAGTGCGAAATGGCAATAACAGGGCATTGTGAGCGCGAGCTACCTGCAGTATTGGTTTGCCTGGGTGCGTCTGTGAATTGCGAACCGAAGCATGTGATATTTGTATAAGTTTCGTTCTGCGCAAATACGGTTGCAATTCGGAGGTGCCACTTCATTAGGATATTCTGCTTCTAAAGCCAAAGTTGACACATCTGCCTGGCACACACAATACCGTCTACCATAAACAAAAGTTGCATTGTGCTGTTTTTGCACCTCAAAATCACACCACTGGGTATATAAGCAAGCATCTAGCGACACACTTATCCACTTCAGGTTCTTCGCTTTTACCTTTAAACTTGAACAATTCTTTGGAACGCGAAAAGCTCATGCCTTTCTCCAAATATCATTTCTTAGATTATGAGTTGGTATCATCATCTTTATTGTTGTTATCGATTGTTCATATGAGAAACATCACAAACCGCAGTTTTTTTTTAAACAAGTTGTGAAAATTCAGAGAAATAATGAATTCCGTCCTCACAATTCTCATCTCGTTTTCCCCTTTTGTGGCGGCGATAATTACAGATCTGAACTGCACGGATGGAACTAACGTAAGTTTAACACCAGAAAATCATTTTATGCTCAACCACCATTAGCTAGGGTACATACATAAAGCGAACTGTGTCTTCCCTTTTCAGTACGACAAAAGTGCATTCATGTGTGACGATATTCAATCGGAGCAATTCTGCGCAACAGCCTTTCCGGCTACCCCGGCACCTGCTCTGGGAGCTGCTGATGACAGGTTAGTTGGTGTTCGAAGACAAATTAATAAACACTGTTTGTGAACAGGAGTAGAATGCATTGTTAGTACAAAGCGTTCGGCGGAGATAACAGTTACTCTAGGGCTCCCGCTTGCTTCAAGGATTCCGTGGGACCAAACGAAGATGTGAAAAAGGGAGCGCTCGCTACCTGCCCCAAGACGTGTGCATATTGCTGCCAGTCCGCTGCATATACTTGCCCCAACAAGGAATGTGAGTTGCTAATAACCTACAGCAAAGGGAAATGAGCCTTTTGAAACTACGTACAAAGAGTAATTTGATGGCAATTTAGTCCCCCGGATAACGTGTGCTGAGGTCACCCAACCAATGTGCAAGGATGCAAAGTGGAGACCGATTCTAGCTGAGGACTGCCCAGCTATCTGCGGATTGTGCAATGAAGGTACACCAATGCAACAAATTGCAATATTTTTCATGTGTTAAGCCGAAAGTTTTATTGCGTTTGCTATAACACTCTTCAGGTGGATGTGTGGACGCTGCCATAGAATGTGCAAACGATAGGTCGATCTGTCGTAACATTGACATGCAGGACTTTGTTAAGATCAACTGCCAAAAGACTTGTGGATTTTGCTCCGGAATGTGTGAGTAATCTAACCATTTCCTTCAAGCCGAATTACAAAACGAGTTACGTGTATACATTTATTAGGCAAACATGAAACTGAAATAGAAGTGTGATGAGTACAGTTAAAGAGGAAAGAAAATAAAAAAGTATATTGTACTGATTATAGCTACAACATCTTCATACAACACTGGATTCCCCAACCAGAACTGCAATGACCAGAGCACCACGTACGTAAATTTTGTTTTTCATAAGAACAATGGCAGTTGCAGTCATCTGTGGTTGAATTTCCAATATTTGACTTCAGATGTGCGGCCTGGAACAGGAATGGCTTCTGTTCATCCACGTTCTACACAACAGAAAACAAGAGACAGTACTGCGCGAGGACATGCGGGCTCTGCTAGACTAGATACTTGTAAGTGAGTTAAATCTTCCTTCAATAGTTGCCCCTTTGACACCTCATCTTAACTTCATCGTGATATCATGTTGCCCAAACTGTTCATGATTTCAGCTGCACGCCAACTTGCCATCATCACGCCTGTCAACACCAACCTTAGAACATCAAACCACTCTCTGGGATTCTTTTATTGAGACTGACCAACTCAGGGATAATAATAATAAATAATTTTTACTTCTTCATCGTGATTTTGTTCGAAGCGCTACGTATTGTTTTACTTGTTAACACACAAACCTTAAACAGATCAATTTATCAAACAAAATAATTCAAGCACCTGTAGCTTTGAATCTTATTCCTGACAATTTGGGCAGAAATAAAATATGGTTGAACATTGGGCTGTTACATTGCCGGCAATTGACAAAACAACTATGGGCGGTTGACTCGTGAAAATTTCGAACTGGACACGCGAGTACAGTCAAGAGTGATTTTGTTTGTAGTCTGCTACCTGGTACATACTGATTTCGTGAGAAAATTGCTTAGGAAGGCTACTGAGACTCTGATACCATAGCTATGTCTCGGAGTATCTTGCATTGTGAAAGTTCGAGGTGTATGGTTGATCCTGCTTCCAGGTCCTTGAATATTAGCACGCGATAATCAGTTTGCGTACTGCACCTGATGATAGAAACCCAGGGATGTTGCCAGCACTATCCATAGAAATAAACTTTGAAAAAGTATAAGTGAGAAAAGACCCGGTTTCGAAGGTGCACAATGTCAGAGTAAAACGCTTGATATCTTTTGCAGCTTTGTTGTGGACCGAGTCTTCCCGTCACTGATACTTGAAAAGCATGGCAAATCCGCTAAGGACAGTTTTCATGCAAGCTGCAACGGAATGCAAAACATTTTTTGTATTGTAAGACACACCCCGGTGAGGTATGGTATGCAAGTAGAACGCTCATACTGTTAGTGTGCGGAAACATAGAGCTGCAAAAAAGATTATAATTGGTCTGAATATGAAAAATAAACACACTACTAGATCGTCGTGGTTGATCGTTCTGTATTAGTTAATTTATGGTCCAAATTAAGTACTTTATCTGTTTTTGTGTTTAACGGCGTGCTCCTCGCAAGATGGTGGCGGGCGACTTTATTCCTAGCTGCGATGATAATATGGAGTGTGCTACTTTGCAAATAGCGTGGACTCGTCGCTGCAGTTTTCAACGCCTAAGTTGATACATCTGCCTGAAAAATACACACTAGTGTCTCGAATAAACAAACGTTGAATTTTGCCTTATTTGCACTTCACACGTGCAACTTCTCTTATATAAGCAGCAATTTGCGACGTACGATTCACAGTTGCTTCTCTGTCTGCACGTACATACTGTATTGTCTTCATATAACTCACTCACGTTCACTACAAATTTCAGCTTTCATTTATAAAATAAGTTGTGCACCACATTTCAGATAGATAATGAATTCACTCCTTGTAATTCTAATCTCACTCTCACCCTTGGTATCTGCGGCCATAACGGACCTGAACTGCACAGATGGAACAAACGTAAGTTTATGACGAACGTAAACATCCATTGCATATAATATTAGTGCACCAAATTCACAAGGTATCCTTATTCAGTACGACAAAAGTGCATTCATGTGTGACGATATTCAACCGGAGGAATTCTGCACAGCAGCGTTTCCTGCTACGCCAGCACCTGCACTGGGAACTGCTGATGACAGGTACTTTGTAAATGGAAAAAAACTATGGCACATACGGATGATCGTCGCTCGAACAGCGCATTGCGCCCCATTAATTTATATCCTTTCCCGGGCCGACAAAGTTTTCTCATTAGTAAAAATTTCGTATGCGTAGTAAAAGTACCAAGTCCTTGGACCGGAAGCGAAAAAGTAGCCTAACCCAACAGAATCCCATTCTTTGTTAACCATGGGTGCACGCTTACTTTTCTAGGGCTCCTGCCTGCTTCAAGGATTCAGTTGGACCGAACGAAGATGTGAAAAATGGAGCGCTCGCAACCTGCCCTAAGACGTGTGGATACTGTTGTCAGTCCGCAGCGTTTACTTGCCCCAACAAGGAATGTGAGTTGTCTGTGAACGTGCATGCATCTTTGTATCAAAAGGACGGAACTCATGAAACGATTTCACCTCTAAGTTGATGACATTTAGTCCCCCGGATTACTTGCTCTGAGGTAACACAGACCATGTGCAAGGACGCAAAGTGGAGGCCAATTCTGGCTGAGGATTGCCCAGCTATCTGCGGATTGTGTAATGAAGGTACACCGCATTTAAAACATAGCTATATTGTTTCCGCGAAACATTGTTTTTTTTGGAAACCATTTGACCTCAATTTAGGTGGATGTGTGGACGCTGCGATTGAATGTGCGAACGATAAGTCGATCTGCCGTAACATTGACATGCAGGAATTTGTTAAGGTCAACTGCCAAAAGACTTGCGGTTTTTGCTCGGGATTGTGTGAGTAGTCTTTCCTTCCATCTATTTACATTTCATCACATAACAGATTATTTCTATGTCTTTTCAACTAATGAATTGCAGCTACAACAGCTTCGTACAGCACGGGAAACCCCATTCAGAACTGCAACGACCACAGTGCATCGTGCGTAACTTTATTCGGAATCAAACAAATTCGACTTGCAGTTATCTGCTGGTTGAATTTCCAATATTTGACTTCAGGTGCTCGGCCTGGAACACGAATGGCTTCTGTGCATCCACATTCTACACAACAGAAAACAAGAGAGAGTACTGTGCAAGGACATGCGGTCTCTGCTAGACACCTTTGCGCGATAAACACTTGTAGGTTCAATATTTGCTTAAACGCACTTATTCTTTTTATCATTATCGTATATTGCACAAACAACTGTTCTTGCTTCCAGCTGCCAACTTGCCATCACTCCTGTCAACATCAAACCACACTCTGGGATTATTTTATTTATTTTAACGAGTCTGACCAACTCAGGGATAATAAAGCATTTTATTGAATTATCGTGATTGTTACGTGACATTTCAGTTTTCGAGGTGATTGCAGAAAAGTAGCATTCAAAAATACATTGCGCTCAATGGTTTATCATCAGTCAGCAAACAACTTGGTCAACTGCTAGTACTTCAACTGGATATACACTAACAGCGCATAATCGCAAGTGAAGCTTTGGAGCATCTTATGAGGGAAAAAAACAACGGCATATTTATGAACTTGCATCAAAATATTGCTAAAGTGGCCTAGTTCTAAAGATTTAGATAAACGTAAACCAAAATTGAAAAACACAAAAGATTAACGTTTCCCTGAGCAGGATTTATGTATCAAACCCCATTTATTTATTTTTATCTTGAAAACTATACTTATACGTGAAGAAAAATCTCGGTTATTCTGACAACCAGACGTGTATATATATATGACGGACAGCAGTTTTTCTTTTTTTAGATGTACACGGAGATATGCATCCCAAAACAGAAGTGACATTTTGTCTCTCTGGAGGCATAGGTTTGGACACTTCCAAATAACACCTTCTTGGAGAGGAAATTTTTTTTCAACGCTCACGTTTGTAACATTTCGCAAGCAATCTAGATATACGACCATGTCCCGCCATGATGTTTTTTTGAGATTACTATTTTTGTGACCAAGACCACCCAGGTTTTTAATTTCCTGAGAGGACTTGGTATTGCCAGGCCATTTTGTCTTTTTTTGTACATCATTCCGATGTGCCCTTATGGAATCTTTTTACAAGAATCAATTAAATTGAGAGCGACGAGATTGAAAAACACATCCGAAATCTCAAAGATGCAAGCTTAAATGCTTTTCATAGTTCCGCAAAATAAACCATCGCTTACAATGGAGCGCATTACTTGCAATAAGCGTAAGCTGCCATATATGTAGAATCACCGCTCGCCATGTAATATAACACTGTTTTTGGGTCCACAACAAATTGTGCCGTATCATTTCTCTCAGTCACTACGCCACAAAAATGATAGCACAAACAAGTAGACATGGAACAACATTATTCGCTTAATCTAATTGTTACTTGGACTATCGATGTTTTAGAAGTGTTTTTCATTTGTGCTAACCTAATTTGGCTATTGGAGAGTCTACTTGTTGATTTCGTTTCCTACGGAGAGTGTTTCCCAAAGTGTACTTAGTTGCGGAACACCAATATGTATAAGAAAACCAATCATCTATTTTTTTGTTATTACTTATCCTTAGTGAATTAAATTCAAAAAGTTTAAAGCAAGGGTGCACCACCCGGTACCACCCAGCATCGCAGCTGCATACAAAAAAGGATGAAAACACCTATTTTGAGACAATTAGCAGCTGTAGAATTCAGACTTTTTGTGTGTATGAAGCAAGGGCACCATTTAAATAATTCGGTTTTCTTTAAAACTGCACTTGCCAACTGTGTTGCAGCTGCATTTCGGCGTACCATTTCCTGGAGTATAAATACAATGGATGAGAGGACAAGCCTTACAGTTGAACCATTAGGAACCCGATCGCTGTTATTGCAGTTCACATATAGACAGGCAAGTTTCCTAAGGTCTATGAGGTGTTTAAGAAAGGGTCTCTATCATCACAAGGTAAATGAAAAGTATAAGTTCAGCTAGTTTTGTTCGCTTCCTTGGTACGTCGCACCAGGGCAGTAAGATCTAACACAAGCTTGTTGCTGACATCGTTGGAAAGTGAGTAGGAGAATCTAGTGGCCCTATTTCGTTTCCTCTACGTGCACCGTGCTTAGTTTCAGATCAACTATATGTATTATTTATTGCTAAGAGTATGCAAGTTAAAGGTATCAGCTCACCTTAAATTGTGTCTGTTTTTTTTGTTTCTTTATTTTCTATAAGGGATAATAAAAATTTGGAATAGAAAAAGTAGTGTTCAATTTCAATACTCACGAAGATATTGGGTGATAAAGTGGTGGATTGATCGGGCCGAAATGCAAAAAGGGCAATTATCCTATACAAACAAGTCAGGACAATTGCCCTTTTTGCATTTCGGCCTGATCAATCCACCACTTTATCACCCAATATCTTCGTGAGTATTGAAATTCAACACTACTTTTTCTATTCCAAATTTTTACTATCCCTTATAGAAAATAAAGAAACAAAAAAAACAGACACAATTTAAGGTGAGCTGATCCCTAGTTTAGGAGCACTTGCACAGTGTTGTTTTGTGTGGTTGATATATAATGGATACGTCAGGCTGGGTCCTATTGATGGCACAGCACTGTTGTAATATGGGACCAACTGGACCCATGCAACTTTGCCCCGTTCCACAGCAAAGACCGCCCAATCTACCAATTGCCCATTTTTTATTACTTGCAGATATTTGTAGCGTATTTAAAAAAATCCATATAAAGAATAATTATTACAAATTACAGATAATTTCAGCTTCAGGTTTCCAATAGGGATCATCAAAAATTCCGTCCGTGAGCAAAACATTTTTTATGAAACGGTAGACCTTGACGACCATAGCATTGAACATAAATCTAACCCATTGCATATTTCAATTATGTGTTGTTATCTCTCGAAAGGCTTCGAGCAACAACTGCTTCATTGTATTTAGAGTTTCGTGTTTTGCATTGTAACGTCTGTTCACTGAGCGTCAAAAAGAACTTACATAAACCAATAACGTAATGTGTCCGTGGACTTTGTTCTTCATACCCATTCCACATAATTCGTTAATAATCGTATTCCGGATGGCTAGCGATCCGTCAAATTATGATGTATTGCTAGACGACTTCTTTAACATCGCCAATTCAGATGATCGTTTGATTGATGGACTCCTAAGAATATTTCCTCCCTATTTTCAGAATTTCGTAGTTCACATAGGTTAGCTAAGCCGATTATTTCTTACGCTATCATGAAAATGACAGAGACTTCGACTATTTCAAAACAACTCAGTGTATGGAACTAGTGTCATTTGCACACAGCGCTGACATATGACAACATGCGCAAAACGATGCAGCAAATAATATATTTGTCTTTGTTTCTTTCAGTAGACTGAGATTTAACCAATGACTCCCTATTTCAACGACGTCATGCAGTACACTCCATCCATTAAGACGAGGTTTTAACTGTAAAATCGAACAAGTAGTGCTTTCTACCTATCATTAATCGAATAAGGAAAACATCCGGTGGAAATATATGGGATACGAAGAGTGTTAGTGATTCCGCATTCCAGCCACTGACTGCAAAGCTACCTGGAACTATATTTGTAATATATGGTAAATTAAGATCCAATACTTTTAATGTTTGCAGAGTGTTTTGATTTGAAAGTTCACTGACAAGACAATTTTCCATCAAATAAAATGTGGTTTTTGTCCGTCCTAGACACTTCTGATATTTGTTTGCACATGTACTTTCAACGCTTTTCTACGACACTCTAACTCTGAGATCGCGCTTTTGCAACATTAATGTTCAATTTGTGAGTCCACTACTTTTCGCATGTATCTCGCGTATTTCAGAATTCAGAGCGTCCTAATATCACTGTCAAAGTACTCTGTCTGAAAATTTACTTACAACGTTCTCTTTGAAAATTTAATAGTTCAGAACTAACTCAGATAGTTCAAATGCGGCTTTCACTACAAGTTTCCTGCCCGAAAGCGGTGATAGGTTGACAGTATACAATCTTCTATAATAGAGTACGCCAACATAAATTGAATTAGTTGCATTCTATCAGAATTTATGACACATTGGCTTAAGATATTGAAAACATATGTAGTTAAAATATTAGTTGGAAAAATGTGACAAAGCAAATGAAATCGTGTGTTTCCTTTTTGAACAGACACACCAAGAAAATTTCACTCCTTATTTCTGGTAGCATTGTCCTTATTGATGTGAATGTCGTTGCTGTTTCTCACTAACCATATGCCAAGTGGAACAGGGTATTATTATGCTTATGCGCGGCACACAACCTATCATGCCCTTTGTTTATATGGAAAGAGCAATTTCCTGCTCTTAAATCGTTCCTCCATATATATAAATGAGTCAGTGATTGGCAGAAGAGCTTAAGCCGCGCGAAAGTAAACACAAAATGTGCCCAAGGACTGAATCGCTGACCATAAACATATATTTACATGCATGATAAATATTAATGGAAGGAAAGCGAAAGCTTTCAGATTGCCCACGATGACAAACTGTTTTGTGCGAATATTTTGCTGACGCTCGTTTCTTTGCACTCTCATGCAGGTCAGACAAAGAATCATACCCTTATTAGTTTGGTTAGTTCGATGTTTTCTTACCCTTCGACTCCACACTAATTAGCGCTAGCTTTTCTATTTGTTGATAGCCATGAGATATAAAACAATGGGGTAATTTTATAGGCATAAACAAAACTGGAGGGTTTTCGGGAAAGGGAAAAAAAACACTGTTTGATTCATTTAAAGTAAAATATTTCCATCGTGGTCCTAATGTAAGGTCAAGCCACTAAAATGAGAGAAAGATCTATTTCCAAACGCTCTACTGTAACACTGTGTAGAATATTTATGGTTGATTCGTGCATACTTGGTATAGCTCAACATGACTACATGCCCTAATACCAGAACTCTCTCATTAATCGAAGGCGCCGTCCGTGAATTATCTTCTGATGTGCATATTGTTGTGGCTGCATCAGTGGGCGTCTAGCGCTTGAGTTAATTTTTGCAGTACATCACGAAAATTGAGTTCGGAAAACTCGAGGATTTCCGTCCATGCCATATTTTCCTAAATCCTTTTGTATTTTTTGTGTGTAATGTCTTAAGTGTAAACTTTTGCAGTACCAGAACATTTAAAACGAGAAGTGGTACATAGTAGGTTTTACATGTCCAAGAGTTCACGGGGCCATGCATGAACACCGGCAGGTATGTTGCCAGATGATTGTAGTCTGTAGTTAGTAGTCTGTATTGTCGACGCATCCAGGGGCTCATTACCTTTGCTTCTCATCCGAGTTGAATTTTTGCTTTCCTTAACAAAAAATTTTCTGCCTTCTGTTTTTTTTCACAGATTCAAATGATCAGAAAGCGAAATATTTCCGTATGTGCACTCTGTGATCTTTTTCCTGTTTTGCTTCTCAATGTTTTTGGCGGATCTTAAACCAGGTGATTTTGTAACCGAACACTTCCACATATCACAGAGGTGAAACCATAGTCGAGAGCACGGCTTGAACTCCATGTCTCCCCTAGGCTAACATTCCCGTTGGTTGTCTCCTATAGTTCTCGTCATGATCATCATCCTACATCCGTTCTCCCTCTCTTTCTCCACCTTTTTTCCTTGCTTTTCTGTCAGCTGTCATCTTCTCATGCACAATTAGTATGTGCCCCACAAAATGCCAGCCCAGACAACCATTCCTCTTGAATATTATTCGCCAAGTTTTCAGAATTGCTTGGTATGTCTATGTGTCTCTCCACTCTTTTAGTTATTATTTTCATCCCCGCTCATTGCAATAGTTTCCATTATAAGAATGATGTCTGGGAACTTTACTCAAATACCGCTTTGATTATGCGAAATGTATTTTTATTTGGAATGTACCTTTTATTGTTTCCTTGGCTTACTTGATCTGACTATCTGTAATTCCCTTACCGTCACGCAAACAGCTCAAGAGATTCCTTTGCTGAAAGAGATCAAGCCCTTGAGCAATGTGCGAGCGGTATGCTAATACGCTGTTTTGTTTGACCTTTGTGTTATTGCCTGTTCTTTTTTTGTTGTTAGACAAAAGTCATTATAAAGCAGACACATTCTGTGTCCTTCTTATTATCGGTATTTTTCCTTAAAGAATTTTTATGAAACCTGTATTTAGCTGGATGGCGAACGTTCCACAAGAATAATATAGTGACGTCAATTTCATTTATTCATTATCATTTGTGCAATGGACACTTGATTGGCCCTAATGCGCTAATATTGGGTGTTTTTGTTGGTGAAAATCCCCATCTGGGTGGATTTCTTCTCGCTGGCGCCCTTCCTATTTCCGGACCTCGACCATTGTTTGTACTGCTCGTTTCATTAGTGCCTCGTTTTCATTCGGAAACCACCGCAAGCACAACCCAACTGATATTCCCAGGATTCTTCAATCAAACAAACAGACAAATTGATTGTCACACGTTTTTTGACACCCAAACCCTCGTCAGTGGGGCAGCGATTTTTATCCTATCCTTATTTGGATAAAACAAGAAGGATACTGTTGTGGAGACAACGTATTTTGCTCATATTGGAGGATGAACTTTGGTTTTCGTTACCAAGCTTGTCTGGATTTATCCTTGCTTATGATGATGATTCAGTCGGACGTCTTCTACACTCCGAGATTTTATCTCTACTGACAGCTGCGCACTAATGCCCATGATATGCCCAAGTAGAGCTTTTCCTACTGAGCCCCCCGGCTTCTAGTTATGAGGCTTTTTAAGTGCGCCGTCTCCGTCTCTCCTCATGACATTTTCTTGTTTATTAGAAGAAATAAAGCCGTTACTTCCAAAGGTCAATTATGGGAATTAAATTTCCGGGATATTTTTCTTGCGAAACTTTTATTACCCAAAAACAGAAGTGAATAGAATGTCTGACTTTTGGATGGCCGCGTCTTTTTGTCGGCCGTCAGATGGCATTATCCAATTTATTGTCAAGAGGCCAAAACTCCCTCACACTCACCCTCACACATATCAAACACGAACTCATAGGCTCATATCCACACTCTAGTTTCAGTGGAAGATTGTTTGAAATTACTGTGGCCCATATTATTTGCATCCTTTTAATGACAACTCCCTTGTAAACACCAGTTACTTCGAAATTGTTCATGCACTGCGTATAAAAGTTCCTTATGTCTCGTATTATCAATAAAAAACATCTCATTGATCACCATCAATGAGATGATCACATTGCTCTTATGCTGTACGTGAATCTATTTGAGGTACTTCTATGAGATCATTTATCTTTCCCAGTTTTGTTTGTTCTGTATGACTGTCGGTTCCGATGACATGCATCCACAATGATTGTGTCATTCTCACTCCTTTGTTTACATTTCACGGTCACTTCGCGACGAATCTTGGATAATCACCGAGCTTACGCTTTGCATATAATCACGTTTCTAGCAAACGGTATTTCTTGACCTGCATCTATTCCTATTTTTAAGTGTTGCTATCGCTCTCAATTTTGAGCTATTTTGTTTTTGTTGTTGTTGTTGTGAGACGCATGTCGATATTGAACGAAAAGTTATTTTCATAATGATTCGTTCCTTCAGTTTATCATCATTATTTCGCAATGGACATTACGCATAAAAACGATTGAAAAATGCCGAGTGCATCCGATTCGAGGGGTACATCCATGTATGCCCTTTGCTGTTCTAGTACTTTCCCTTATCTTATAGGTATGAGTGAGAAAAAAAAAGAGTATTTGAACATAAATTCGCTTTTTGTGAATACGCAATGACGTCGGAACTATTAAGTGGAGCCTATCACTTGTTTTCATATGTAACTGTTTTTGGTTGTCCTTCTACATAATCGCTCAACAATGAAATACGTTGTCTGTTTTAGTAGGAGGGTGTTGGCCTTGTTTGGGCACTGTTCTCAACTAGATCAGATTTCTTTTTCTTTTCTCTCATTTAGGTCCAACATGAAAAGAAATCCCCCTCAATGGAGTAGGAAAAAATTTAAGTGTAGGATGTATGTGAAAAAATGGATGAAAATTCTTCCCTAATTGTTAAAAATTGGGTATGAATATAAGCTATGCATTAGGAAATATGGTCTAAACCTTTTTGGACCACATCAATCACTCATGTCAGCTGATGGAATCTTTGAATCCAACTACCGCTTCTACTCACTGAATACCTCTAATAGAAACAGGCAATTTGTTGGAGTGGCCAGTTCCGTTTATGCACCAAGCATGTCGAACAAAATTAGCATAGCTCACCTAAGATTCATTGAACGCTACTGATTCAAATCCGTTTTTTTTTGTTTCTAAGTTAACAATAAGTATTCCTTTTCTATATGTATTTATTTTTGTTGTTGTTTTAATAACTGATCCTGGTATTGTTTGACATGGATCGTGATAAATGTTAGGCATATGTACTGATACGATGTTCCGATGGTGCACACTAACATATAAT
This sequence comes from Pelodera strongyloides, assembly GCA_036852015.1. Taxonomy (NCBI): domain Eukaryota; kingdom Metazoa; phylum Nematoda; class Chromadorea; order Rhabditida; family Rhabditidae; genus Pelodera; species Pelodera strongyloides. Next base: position 241,009 of record JAANDG010000177.1, read on the forward strand.
ATTATTGATGTGTACTGAATTGTCATCCTATCAGACGAAAAAAATCGAGTTTTTTATATTTGCAAATATACAAATCGTATGTGGAATACCAAAAACGCACTAATTCCCACGTGCCGAAATCAAATTTTGGATCAATTCATGTCAATCCTAACCATCACCACGTCAAGGCAGAGAGTATGGCTACCAAAATTGGTTTTGGATTCTAATTGAGAAATGCTTGAAAATTAATTCAAGTCGTAATGTTTTGCGAAACATTTTCAATGCTTTTAACAGTGACTGTGTTGCTCACGAGAAAGCTTATTTAATTAATTACGTACTTTGCTCTGTTTTGCGATCCTTTTGGTTTCTTTGGTCGTCCAATTCTTCACAACTCTTCCATACTGCGCCTTTTTTTACTATTTTCTGTTGGTTCGTGGAAGATGGCGCCAAGCGAAGGAAAGGTAATGCAATTTGGACACGGCGCTCATGCGCTCTTCATTTGCCTTTCTCTGGAGAAAGAGACATCCACTGGCCCACAAACAGACAGCGTCATACAATGTGTCACCCCTTTTGGGCCTAGGAACCCACCGAATTCATCGCCAACTATTTCTGAATTTTACCACATAGGCTGAATGTTGTTGTTTTCATTACTTAAACATATGAGCGCTTCCGATGGGTCGGAGCCTATATTCACAAAACGGTATAACTCTATGCATTTCATTCAGTTTCACCCCTAGCCATAAGCGATAAGGATGTTTCAAAGGGTGCCGTATTTTCCCATCTCTATGCCCTATTAGCATACTGACGTGCGCGATTCAATTTTATGGTGTATTGCCTGCAGTGTATTGTGTAGAGAAGTGATAGATTGCGACAGCTATGAAAGAGACCCTTTCACACATTTTATACTAGCCGATCTCATAATGTGGACAACTAAGGAAAACGCATACTGAGCGATCGCTTCCATGTTTTTCTTTTAAGAGTAATTCTTTTATGAGCCAGGCATACATATGACAGCGCCCGTTTTTTTACCAGATTGTGAAACACTCATTTTTCCTCATGAGCGGTGCTTCTACATATTGTTTTGACACGATGCAGCCAATACTTTTACAGTTCTTAGAATTACAATGTCAGCTGTTCCAATGCCTCGCAAAAGTTGCTTTTATGTATGCCTTTTAAGAATGCTAGATTTGTGTACGTCCATTTTTGCAACATTTATGTACGTTTTTTTCACACTCCCAGTGGTTTCCAATATGAATTCCTCACTTCAGTGGGTCTTTGTGGCGGTCGGAACAAGAACTGTTGCTTTATAGAAGCAATGTTTCTTTGCAGTGAAACCGTAGTAGTGTTCTAAACGACTCAATTCGAATAATGTTACTCTTTTGGCTAAATATTTAGTAAGTTTTCCTCATTCTTCGATTTTTTTTCTTCGATTTTGACCAGGGCTGCTAGTTAATTCTCAGTTCACTTCTTTTAATTCCAAAATTTAACGCTGCGCGCTGTCCCCGGTTTACTGGTTTCCTTTTTATATGTTGTCAAGAATTCCATGTTCAACAAACAACCTATCCAAAATCATCCCGTCTCTATTTGTTGATTAGCCTCATTCTATGGCGCGGCTCCAAACGCTGTTATTTCCGCGGTGTTTTCCCAATATTATTTTGGGACTTTCTTGGAAGTGATTATATCTTGAAATACAACATTTTTCACCGCCAGCCATTTCTTCGGGTGCTTGTTTTTTCAGTTTCCCTTTCACACTGATTCTCCCATATCCGGTGTCGTCTTTTATTCATTAGATTTTCGCGCAAACTTGAACCGTTTTAATTTCCGCTCGGCGTTTCTGAACCCCGAATTTTGATTACAAAAGTTAACCTTCAAGGTTGAGCAATGTTTGTTTTTGTGAGCTCGATATTCGGTGACGTAGAGAGCGTAGTTTGGTTTGCTAGATATAAATATCAGTTTATATATCGTTTATATAAAGGAACAAATTGTGTCTGTTTGTTTGATTGTAAGGATTCACGTTACGCAAATAATGCGAAAATTTAGCAATAATCGCGAGATACGTGGTCTTGGCGGGACTGGAACCCGCAACGTGTTGCTCAGCAATTTACCGCTCTACCGATTGGCCACTAACCATATTATTTATCGCTGATAATGGATCTGTCGAACATTGGCGGTGCCATGCTCAATCTAAATATTAAACGCAAAATTCTCGACCTAGCGGGGTTCGAAACACCTACCTACCTCCCGTTGTGTAGTCCAACGCTTTGCTAATTTCGTCACTTGGTACATGCTAATCAAATCTTATTTCGTCCATGGAAAGTCGTCTCAGGCAGCGTTAGCCCTCTGGTATATTATAATAATACTATCTTCCAGTACAAACAACCTTGTTCCTTCCGCATTATTCTTGTTCAGTAGTCGAAAAGTTGTTCATTCTGGATGGTCCTTTTTATAGTCATCCTCTCAGTGCGACTCCTCAATTCATTAATGTCGAATGAGCCAAGGAGAGCATCTTTCCCACTTGCACGGACACGAAATCCTACGAAAATGACAATTGCATATGCATTTGAAGTCATGTGTCCGTTTTGTGTATTACTGAATACTAAGTTGCGTTCCAGTAGAGAACTCGATCAGCGGCCAAAGCCACCAAAACGAAACTTGTTTTGCTGCGAAATAGCATATGAAGAACATTCGCATTGTTGTATATGTGGATGTGAATTACATTCTCGCGTAATTAGGCGTTAATCGTAGTGTTTCTCTATGCATTGCGCCTCCTTCCTGTTGCTCTTCAGCTGACTGCGATAATGACTTTTTCGGCCATAGTTATTCTCCAAATCCAACACTTGGATAGGAAAAAATATGCAGCAAACTGTACTTTACGTTTCAACAATGGTCGAGCGAATTTATTAGATTGATTAGCATTTTTGCAGGAAATGATATCCAATTCTAAACGAATAATTAAAGATAATCTAGTACCAACTATACCCGATTAGCGGGCATCTTCCTTTTTTAGAAACACGAATTGCTGACTTCTCCATTAGTGCATGCAGTTTACCAACTTTAAGCCAAACACTTTTATGATTTTGTTTATTGTTAATTGCCGGGGACCCCATGTGGCATCTATTTGAAACCGGGGTCGTTTAGATCCGTCACTCGGCTCAGTCGTCATCATCGAAAATCGCTCGCAATGAGCAATGCGGTCTTATCAACATTGCAAATATTTCAAGGCTCTGTTTAAGAATATGTTCTAATTTGAATTTGTTAGAATTTGAATTTAGGAAAGTTGCTTAAAATATCTCCGTTTCGTATAATTTTCTAAATTGTGGATTGACGTTCATCTACTAGTTTTCCTTATTGCGTGCTGGCAACAGATTTCTCATTAATTATGGGTCTCAAAACAGTAGGGATTACATGGTTGTTCAGATATCGGAACTGCTTTTAAAGTTCTGGATAGTTTTATTAAATTATACTGACGGACCTTCTCTCTCTCGCTTACGAAAGGAGCGAGCTCTTGTTATGACAATTCACACTCGAATACGCTCTTTTTCTTCCCCTTCTGTCTCTGTCCACATTGATGTTGTCAATCAAATGATTCCCCCCCCCCCTTCCATGCCATGGTTGCATACCAAATTGTTTTCATCCTCAAATGTTTTGCGGAATAATGCTTGTGAAGACATGCTTCAAAAATTAATGAGAAAATGATGCACATATGCAACTGACAGAGTTTGTTTTAAATGATGGTTATGAGGAACAATTGTGCTCAGCACTGTTTTTTTATTCCATAGTTTACTAGCAATGCATGTCATTCTTCTATGACAATTTCCTGGTTCGAAAGCCCAACTGCTTCATTTCACATGCACTAATACGTTGTTTCAGTTCTATTGAATCCCCGTCTATGAAAATCATATGGATTGAATTTCGCAGTTGCGTGCAATATATCTTAACATATTTCATACGTTCCGTGCGATGTTTATCGTGTGCTCTTTGTTAAACAAATTCTACACTTACATTGGTGTTATATTGTTATTGTTGTACATGTTTTGCCAAAAACCGGAGGTTTAATAGCGAATTGCCCCAGGCCCATGTTTCACCCGATGATTGTCCTTTCCTAGCCCCGTTTCTCATGCAATTCCTCTATTGAACGTCTTCTTTTTCTCTCTTCTTTATCTATCTATCTCTTCTTTTTGTACGTCAGGAGACATCCTGTGTCAGAAAATTTCCCTTTTACACTGCAGCAGTAAAAAATACATTTGGGTTCATGTTTTATTGTAGTATTTTCGAGTTCTTCTCATTGTTTCGAGAAATTGGAATTATTTTACCAGGAATATATGTCTGTGGTAAACTTGTCCATATCAGTCTTTATGTCCTTATTTATTGATAAGGAAGTCCTAAAGGGTTTGGTGTGATTGGTCATTTCTGATACAAAATACATCAATGCTGTTCGCTTGCCGCACTTTCCACTGTCTTAATGGGTACAACCGCGAAAATAGGCGGAATATTTATCTTAAATAACAGAATGGTGTACGTATAATCATGCTCCGTTGTATTAGAGCTGTGCAAGCGTATTGAGTTACGAACGTTTCACATTTTACTCGTTTTCTATTATTTTGTTTTGCTTATGTGTGTATGCTACCGCTTGATTGGAACTCCTTCATGGCTCCTATTTTTATCTTTATGTATTTTGTTTCTAATGATTTTAGCATTCAGCTTATTTTTATATTTGAGTCAACCGTGCTTTAAAGGGATATGCAGAAGCAATGGTCCGATTGTTTCGAAATCCGATTTGTGTTTCTCGCACGAGAAAACAGAGACATTGACGGAACATGCATGAATCATCAAAAGTGAATATCTGCCTTTGGTGAAACACAAAACAGAACTGTTAATTCACTGTCGTCATTTAAACAGCCTTGTGATTTTATGCCTGAGTTGTTTTTATCTTATTATATTTTGCTGATTAAGTTGAACCAAAAGCTAATAAACAGATCCCACGTTTGCGCAACAGGGTTGCTTCCTTTTATGTAAGCGAACTATCCGTTGGTGTGAAAATACACCCCGCTGTGAAACTGCTTGCCTCCTGAAGTAACATTGATCGGAATGACTTTGTAGTCATATTATACCAGCTACTTATGCGCCTTTCGCAACGATATAACCGTAATAAGTGTTATATGTGATAAGATTATAATGTCAGTGCTATAATATCTGAGCAAACGTAAGCATGAGGACTTCAGCGAAAACTTTTAAGTATTGGTGGACTTTGGCCCAGTCAATATTGGCCCAGTGTAACCTTTCATATCACGATATTTTGTCAGAATTCCTTTGTTCTTCTGAAAGTTCCGCAAGTGAGGATCGACTAATTCCCCCCGAACGAACGACGTCCCAATTCTAACACAGAAACCATTCTGGAGGGCAACATCTTCCCTCTAGTCTACCCCTCCCTCTCACCCCCATTTCCCTCTTTCTCTCACCACCACTCTCTGTATTTTCTACCCCAAATGTTCTTTTTTGGCTCAATTGGTCGCTAGCCAAAATATTCCAGAAATGTTTTTTTTTTTGTGTTTGACTACAGATCATATATCGAAATTTTCTTCCGTGACGACGGCATCAGCAATGTTTTCTTTTTCAATTTCAATTTCACTTTTATTACCTTATTTTGCTACCGTATATCCTATTGTTGGCGTCTTCCTCGACCATAATTAATTCGGTTTAATGGATATGTGAGAGTATTTTTGCGGGCCTGCCCCATCCAGCACTAAAACGCATTTTCCAACTTTTTTTAATGAGTTTCAGTTCCTCAACGTTGATCATTTTGGGAATATTTCACGGCGAATAGCTGTGTATCACCAAAAAACCTCTTCAGCAATTATCTGCTTAATTGAAGAAATGGGCCACTCATTTCTTAACTACATGATTAATTGCCTCATTTCCTTGTTTTTTTCTCCAATTCAAATGTTGCTTTTTGTGCGACTCCAATAATTGGAACGCCATTCTGTTCAGTGATATTACTATTTACGTTCTTATTTTGTGTTTTTTTGCTAAAAAAAAAACATAATAAATTGTACTGTACTTTTTGTGTAAAATATAGATGCCGTTTCTTGCGCCTAAGAAGTCTGTCATTAAAAAAGGGATATATGTAAGCGAACAAAAAGATAATTGGTCTTAGGATAATGAAACAAAAGTTGTAATTGTTTTGTATTCAGAAGCTCTTTGGGCAAATATGTAACCTTTATTTTGAGTGTTATGTGTTCGCACGGTCTCTAACATGGAAATTTTTCAACTAATGCTGCATAATTGATTTGCTAACTTTATTTCTTCAGCTTAATTTTTTACGTGCACCGCAATTATTTTTTTACTACAATGTTGTAGTTTCGGGTAGATTCACTCTGCATTTTCTTTCCTTTTTGTGGCGCTGTCTCGATAATTCTTCATTTTATATGACTAATAATAATTGCAGGATATGCACGCTTGACCGTATAACTTGCAAGCCTCTGCAGTCGATTGTGATCTTCAAACGGGCATTCTCCACATACAATATTATCAATCAAGTATTCCAAACTGCTACTTCTTTTCAACGTCTTTAGTCCGCCACAATGGCGGATGGTTGCGAACAGGTTAAAGTCGCCATAAGGGTGCGTCCCTTCAATAAAAGAGGTTAGTTGGGTCTTTCATTGTTTAATGGTTAAGGGATGCATGTGGTTTACTGCAATCACAATATTTCCTTAGAAAAAGTCACAACGTTAGAATCCACATCGTTCTCTCTTCGGGATAATAATTTGTATTCTGGTACCTGCCGAAGGATGGCTCTATAGGCGAACTGTTACATTTAGAAAATACATAATAATCAACTACTTCAATGGACGACAGTCACTCTCATAAAAATTTGTTGGAACGTTTGCTGAAAGTAATTCCAGTAATAAGCATTTTTCAGAAATTGACCTCAAGACAAAATGTGTTGTTTCGATGAATGATGGTCAGGTGATCCTGGATCATCCCACAGATGAGTAAGCCTTCTGTTACTACGAATGACAAGGTTCCTCGTCTATCATACTTTGGGCATCTGTACATTCTGTGTAAACATCTCGTGTTTCAGAAAACAACCCAAAACTTTTGCATTTGACCACTCATTCTATTCTTGCGATCCAAGAGATCCGAACTTTGCAAGTAAGTGCCTTTTTCCTCCTCTTAATTACGTGAAATTGAGCGGAAAAAAGTTTTTCGTTATGTCTGCGTTCGTCCTCTCACAAATACGGTCGCGGAGGGTATGAGTAAATATCAACGTAATTACTCTGATGTCAAAACTGTAAGACAGTTCCGAAAATTGAACCGTAAAGCCTACGCTATAGATGCAGCGCGGATTGACTGCGCTGCAGGACT